>PVKE010002127.1:0-87406 GCA_004027555.1 Craseonycteris thonglongyai
AAAAAAATGTTGTCACCATTATAAAAAAAATTTTTTAAATGAGACTATACTATTATTGTCATTCATTTGCTTATGATAAGATTGTATTCCTACAAAATTCAAGACCATTTTAAATACCATCAGAACTAATAAGAGTTCAGTAGTATGCTTATTAGTAAATCTGCAAAACCCACTGGTTGGCAAAGGTGCAGTGAAACAGACATTCTTGTATCCTGTTCATAGGAATTTAAGTTGGTACAACCCTTTTGGAAACCATTTGGCAATATGTATCAGAAATCTTAAACTATTCATACAAGTATAAGTAAATACAAGTTAACACCCCTTCTAGCACAGACTATTGCTTTCCCAAAAGCTACCTCTGCTTCCTTCTTACTAACAGAACCTAAACTTTGGGATCAGTGCCTTTGGCCCAGATCTAAGGCAACCATGGTGGCCCTGTTACCCTCTGCTAGGAATACATTTACGAATAGGCACTTGGCTTAGACTTTTTTTTTTTTTTTAAGATTTATTTTATTGATTTTTGATAGACAGAGAGAGACAGAGAAGGGGGAGGGCCCAGAGCAGTCTCCATAGTTGACATTAGTTTTCCATATAGTTTCACTCCACAGGTGGGCACAGGACTGTGCAGGGCAGGAACTGGGCCGGGAGTCTCCCGCATAGGCCCGAGCAAGAACTGAACTGGGGGCACACCCCAGTTCAGCATGTGGGTCCACACAGGCCGGGGCCGGAATTCGATCCTCAGTCCTCACTGCTTCAAAGCGAACGCTTAACCTGCTGAGCCATCCCAGCTTTCCTGACTTAGACTGTTTGATTTAGACTAAAGCCTACTGGAGATTTTAATCCCTGGAGAAAAGAGAGCTCTTAAGGAGAAATAAATCCTTTTTCCTTCCTCCTTGGAATTCTATCAAACAATGGTGTGCTTGGAGCTATGGCAACTATTTTGGGCCATGAAAGGACATACTGTCATTACAATGAAAAATAGAAAGGGCCTGGGCTCTTGATAAAAACACTAAGCCACTGCTCCTACTTGTGTAATCTCTCCTCTAAATTTGAATCTAACACATTGTGGACATCCATCATGCATTTATGCCTGACATCTTTCTAATAACCCCACGATATTTTGGTAGTTTCACAAGAGTCTAACCTTCTTATGTTAGAATTCCAAAAATCCGCTCTAAGACTTTCTTATTGTTAGACTGAGGACCCATGTCCCAGATTCTGCCCGTGCGGCCCATGTATATGGGATTTACACTCAGAAGGGAGAGGGGAAAGGACGACCATGCGCAGGAAGCTCAGTTTTCTGGTAGTGTGCTGTTGGAGGCCACTGGGCCTTCTAGAATCTAGAGAATCTGCAGTAGAGCTTCTGGAGTCCAGAACCTGGGGTCGTCAGAGCAAATCAGCAGCAAGTGGCAGCAGTGGTATTTCACTAGAAAGTTCCACCATGGGATGGAACACTACTCCTGGCTATCATATCAAAGCCTAGTTCTCTACATCGCCACCTCAACCCTCAGGGTTCTCTAACGCCTTGGGTAGTGATTCCTTTCTGTTTAAATACCTACAGTGAATTCTCTCATTTGCTAATAAGAACCCAGTCCTATAATTCCATCTCTAGCAATTTATTCCAGAGAAAATGATCTAAAACCTAGAATGAGCTTTATACAAAAAGGTGACTATTGCTATACTACCTGTAATGGTGAAAAATTGTAAAACAACTTCAATGTCCCACAAGAAAATTATTAAATAATTCATAATAAAGCCACTTGAAGTCTATAAAATGTTTGTAATAACATGGAAAACTATTAAGACAATAATGCAGTAGTGCAAAATCTTATGTAGTTTGATCATAGCCATATTCGTAACAGTGAGAGTCCCATAAGCATTTCTCCCACTTGGAAAAAGGACTCCTCTTATTTGTCCAACAAGTCCTTCCCATGACAAACACCTTGGGGGTGGGGAGTGTACAGTGCATGAGTCATCCCATCTTCTGGGAGAATGTGCCCTCCCACACCACATGGTGGGTCCTGGCTGCCATGCTGGAGCCACTTGAGTCCCGTCCCTGACCACAGCTGACTAGACCGGGGAGATCTCCTGACCCAAGCTGGGTCAGTGGGAATCTTTTCCAGGTATTTGGCCTCAGAATGTTAATTTCCTTATATGAATGAAACAGATCCAAGTAAAAACTCAAGAGATCAAGGGGGCCATGTTCCTCCTCACATCCAGGGAAGAAGTGGAAACTGGCCTGCAGAGAAAGAGAGAAGGGGGATGGCCGGGAGGGGGCGCAGCAAGTGTGGCCAAACCAACCTGATTACAACAGTGAGTTCCTAGCTCCCTTCCTTGGACTAATCAGGATGGGAATGTGGAGAGAGCCTAAAGGTAACTACAAAGAATGGACCTGTCTTTAAGGGAAGGAAACAAAAATTTTGGAGCTGGGAATTGCTTAGAAGGTCTTGACCAAAGGCCGACAATGTCAGAGGAAAAAAGTCTGAAGATTGGGCATTTTAAAGAGAAAGCAGAGACCTTAGCACGTGCTAGAAGATCCTGTCCTCAAGGACATAAGTGGGAAGAAGAGAACATTTAGGAAGTCTACTGCATAACTGCCGCTTGGCGGTCCCATTAAGAAAACCTTCAGCAAAGATGTTCCTCACCATCATCGCGGCTTATGGAGCCTTGGCAATTTTGTTTAGATGCTTAATTGTACTGAGACTGCTTTAATGAAAGGAGGTCCAGTTTTTTTCCTGATTTCACAGGGAACCGTGGGAGAATGATCCACGCACTACGTAGAGTAAGGAGGATGGGATTTGGCGGTTGTAACCCTAAAAATAAGAGATCAGGAAACCACAGACAGGTTTGTGCATTTTCTAAGGAAAGTGCTGATGCAGACTTGCACATTCCAGCGACTCCCCCAAGTGCAGAAGAAGCTGTGCTGCACAGAGGGGCCCCGGTCATCCTTGTGCCCCATCTGCAGGGGGACATCTCCAGGAATACTGCTTGAAATGTAACTCAATCATTGGTGATGAGTTGACTGCTGACCACAATGATTAAAGACTTTGCTGATGCAGAAAATCCAGAACCTCAATAGGGTCAGACCTGGCGTGCTTCCCCCCAAGGCCCTGGGCAATGCCACCACCTAACCAGGATGGAAGAGTCTTCTCCCCATCCCACCCTCAGGGCCCCATCACTACAGAGACAAAGAACGCCCTGTCCCAGCACCCATTCCTGCCACCTCCAGGGAGGATTCAATTCAGAGATGCAAGGCAATCCTTTCTTCTCTCCGAGAATCATTTTCCCCAAAGGAGACAGGCTTTCCCTGTGGCCTCCTGCTGCAGAGAAAGGAGAATGGGCATCAGAGAAAGCGCTTTCTGGAAGGTCCACATCCACAAATGTGAGGGCAGTTATTACACTCCCACATGCGGCAGGAATAGTGGCCTAAAAAGAAATGCCTTTCTATCCTGTTGCTCCTATCCCAGTAACTCAGACACCCTCTCCTCCCACCTCTTCTCAGTCACACTCCTGATTCCTTAATTACTTGGAAAGTCCTGGGAGGTTGGTGCAGAAAAATAATTGACCTATTATAAAGAATGCTCCACACACTGTCTAACAAATACATCATCACCTGCACCCCCATACACATGTCCCAACCTGCCCCTTAAAAATCACAGAGGTGACCCATCAGGGAGCTGACAGTTCTAATTAAGGAGAGAGACTTGAGTAGCTTAGCCAGAGCAGTGAGGACTCTGGAGAACCCAGTGAAAGCCTGGAGAAGCTCCAGACATGTCTGAGCAAAACACAAAGAGTTAGAAGAGAGAAATGTGCCATGTCGTGACCACAAGAGGTGATGTCCTCAACAGGACTTGACCAATGCTTATGTTGAAATGAGACCCCTTCATTCAACCTTTCTCCATTCTCACCAACCCACCATCTAAGTAAGTATCCATCCCCCTAATCATCTTCCTTTCACCTACTCCATCTATTTCTGCATCGATCCATCCACTGTCATCCATCCATCCATCCTCCTTTAATCTATCAATCCACAGATTCACCATCCTCTTTTCACCCACCTTTCATTCATCCACCTTTCCACTCAATCATCCATCTGTCCATCTCTCCAAGCTCCAGCCAGCTAGCCATTCATCCAGCTGCAATGTTTTTCATCTCTAGGTTCACTTATGTCCTCAAAGCACCATCCTGCCAGAAATCCACTTGCCCATCTATCCATCCAACCAGTAATAAGTCCCCTTGGCAGCAGACCTCCTTTGGATCTGGGGCCTCTTCCCCTCCCAGCTGTACAAAGTGACAACCCCTTGGTTCTGGACAGGAGATATCAAAAGTCCCAGGTATTTAGTTTGTTCAAGATCATAATGGGAGATTATTTATCTGTGTTCTCTAGCAAATGAAGGCCATGGTAGATCTTGCTGATTATATTACCCTAGTGAGAGGCAGAAATAATTCTGAAGGTGACAAGTTAAATCGCTACTTTGTAATTTACTAAAACCAAGCTAAGACCCAAAGAATTGTTTTCTCTGCCATTTTTCTAGCAATTTCACCCTTAAACCATCTTTGATTGCAATTTATAACAATGAATAAAGAAAAAGGATAGCTTCCGCCCAGTCAAGAAATGTGTTCTGAACACTAATGATTTCTCCCAGAAGCAAAAACACGGGGCATCCTTTCCAGAGTAGCCACAGCCCACCTAAAACGATGAGTGGAAGCAACCGGGGTCACACTGCATGAGCAAATGGCTTCATCCTCCCTCCTCCCCTGAGAAAGCCACCAGTCCTCTTGCTGGGGCTGAGGCCTGGCTGGCCCTTGCTGGAACAGCCCAGATGAGGCCACATGGCCACACTCCTCATGGAGATGCCCAGAGAGCCCTGGGCTCCAGGGGTCAACATCTTTGGCTTCCTGAGTCCAGAGGTCTTACGCTACAGGGCTTCTGGCCGGGGTGGTGAGCCAGCTCCCAGGTAGAGATGGACTCCAAGAGTCTCTAGACATCAAGCCACACAGAGGCCGGCCACGGTCACTGAGCTAGGACCACTGGCCATCTACACCCACAGCCACTACATTGAAGAAAACTGCCTCCTGGTGCCCAGAAAACCCCCCGAGGCCAGTGCCTGCCTGTCTGGGTTCCAGAACCCCAAGGTAAGCAGTCTACACAGCCTGGGACAGACAGACAGACAAGGAGCCAGGTACTTACTGGGCATGTTGCTCCTGACTTAGACACTCCCCTTAGGCCATCTCCCTCACCCCTAAGACCTCTATTACCACCTGACTCTCATATTTCTATCTCTAGCCAGCTCTCTACTCCCAATGCTAGACTCCAATATCCAACTGGCACCCTAACATTTCCTCTCAAGACAGTTCAATATCATTGCAAAGTAATAGACATTTAAAATTCAACCATCCCAATCTGGGCTAGTGATTTTTTCCACCCAACCTGATGTTACCTACTTAAGGGAGTAGCATCTTCATCCCTCCCCCCACCCCACTGGGCAAGCCAGACACCTGGGAGACACCCTCAGCGCCTCCCCTTTCCTCTTACCTCATGCCCAACCCTTCCAAGTCTGGGTCATTCTGCTTCTTAACTCCCTCTGAAGAGGCGTACTTCCCTGCATGTCCACCCTCACCAGCCTGGTCCAAGCCACCCCTGTCCCTCATCTGTAGGCATCTCCTAACTGGTTTTCTTACTTCTATTCTGGTTCCTGGGCAATCTAGTCTAATCTGTTCTCATCAAGAGCAGCCAGGTAAGTCTCTCTCTGCTTAAAGCCTTCAACACTATCCCATGCTCTTAGCATGAAGACCACAGTCCCTCCCCAGGGCTTCACAGCTCTGCACGATCTGGCCCCAGCCTGCCTCTTGCGTTCTACCTCCCACCACAGCCCCTTGCTCTCTGGACTCCTGCCACCAGCCTTCATTTGGTCCCTTAAACTCACCTTGACCCCACTTACCACAGAGTCTTTACATTCAATACCCAACCCACCTTTCTTGCTTAATTATGCCAGGGTTATCCTTCAAGTTTCAGCATAAACATGCCTTCCCATGGTAAAAAGTCTGCCTTCCCATGTACAGTTCCTTACAATATTCAACACTGTTTATGAGAACGCTTTCATATGTGTGGTTACTGAATGTCTGGCACCACTAGAATCTAAGCTCCATGAGGGCAGGGAGCATAGAGACTATTTTGCTCATCACCACACCTCTAGTGAAAAATTATTGTATGAATGAATAATTAATGAGGACAAGACCAGGGTTCCAATGCCATGGGCCAAGTACCTTTTCTCAAAGGAAGGATACACTCCCCATATGACTCAGCCCAAATGTCAGCCCTAATGGCCCTAAACTGACCCTTCACCCCAGGCCCTCTTTTATTCCTCCCCTGAGTGAGAGTGTACAGATGGCTCAGGGCCACATGTTCACATACGTGGAGTCATGTACCCCAGTGCTCCCCCAGGCACAGCCTTCAGGCCCTTTTGAGGAACACCAGGGACACCACAGGACAAGAAGCAACAGGTTGTCTCTCAGAAATTTGGGGTTTACGAAACCAGAACCACCTACCCACCCATGGGCCCCTCTGTCTTCCCTTGTCTGCCCCCACCCTACATGCAGCCCTTACCTGCCCCGCTGTGTCCTTCAGAGAAAAGCATCATCCCTAAATAATCCCCAGGGAAGCCACGTAAGTGATGCCTGACGGGGCTCATGACCAGCGAGCTTGACAACGTGGTAGGATGGGCCCCTAGGTGTCCACCTGCCAAGACATACTGGCATCTCCCAGGAGAGGATTTAGACCAAGAGAAAAAGGGCCAAACATGACAATCTCGACCCAGAGACCACGCCTGGTCATGTCACCAGCTTTGTCCCTGATGACTCGAACTGGGTACAGAATCAAACTCAGTCACCACCAAAGAGCCCCTGTGGGGGAAGCCAGGATGGCTCAGTGGGTTAAGCACTCACTTTGCAGCCCCGGGGACCAAGGATCGAATCCCGGCCCAGGCCTGTGTGGACCCATATGCTGAACTGGGGAGTGCCCCCAGTTCAGTTCTCACCGGGGTGACACCCCAGCCCAGTCCCTGCCCTGTGCAGCCCCGCCCACCTGTGGAATGAAACTATGTGGAAAAACAGATGATGTGCAACTATGGAGACTGCTCTGGGCCCTCCCCCTTCTCTCTGTCTCTGTCTCTGTATCTCTCTCTCTGTCATAAACAATAAATAAATCTTTAAAGAGCCCCTGTGCTACACTCCCCACGTGCTGCAGTCTCACTGCAGTACCGTCGGCAGGAGAGAACGTGGAAGAGGAGGAGCCACCTGGTCATTACTCCTGCATGAGCTCAGGGCCCCACGGACGAACCCAAAACACCCAGTAAAGTGCCTCTGGGGAGAGGTGACAGCTCTCAGAACCAGGAGGGCCGAGCCAGAGTCAGCAGGGCCCATGGAGCCAGAGAAAAGAACACAGCCCCAGACGCCACCACGGCCCCTGACTCAACCTTGATCACGGACATAAAGGGGATCACAAAATATGTGGGGAGCCCATGCCGGGAACTGGTGCCACAGGAGCCAAGAGTCAAGGAAACATGTGAACGTGTGCCAGCCAGGATAGAGTTTAAATCTCCCCGTTACTTTACCAAATTTATAAAAATCAAAATGGTCCTCAGAGACTCAGACCTTCCAAGTCCAAGTCCAGAGAGACAGGTTTATGGATCATTATTAAACTGCTGAGAAAAGTATAAACCAGGAGCCTATTAGATATAAATCAGACAAACGAGGCTGCAGCCCCATTAGCAATGGGAGGCTTGGGCACAGGCCAGCAGCACCTCAGCCTTATAGACACTCCGTTCAGAGTGGGTGGGGGATGGGGAAGGGTGAAGCCTGAGCTTCCGTCCCCCTCAAGCCCAGCCAGCCCCACCTCGAACCCTCTACCACTGGACTGTAGGCAAAGGAAGGCAGAAACAGAGTCCAGATCACAGCAGGTGTTGAGCAAATGCTCAGGACACCATGTTGAAAGGCCCACACACTCCACAGAGAATGATTTTGTCCACTCACAAGATATGGCCAAGCAGGTCCCTTGCCTGCCCATCCTGTTACCCCTCCTGCCCAAAGAAGGGATACCAGGGATTCCTTCCCCCAAAAAGAAAATCCTCAGATGGGGGAGAGAATTGTGGAGGAGAGAGGGTGCTCTGCCCCCAAATCTGTGCAAGAGCTTTGGGGGTACCATTGATGAGGGGCAGAGGTGCCACCAGAATGGAGGCTCCTGCTCACCCCGCCCCCCACAGACATTTCCTGAACTGTGGACAGATAACCTGTGTGATAAACAAAAGGATGGATATGCCTGCCTTCTGCCCCCTGCCCCAATGTCACCTCCATCATTAATGACCAAGATACTCTCCTGCTGCAGCAAAGCTGCTTGAGGTGGCAAGGAAGAACATGCTTTTATTTTATTTTATAAATTATTTTTTGGATGGAAAGCATAAAACCAAACCAAAAGAGCTGAGTTAAAATAATCTGGGAGGAAGCCGGGATGGCTCAGTGGGTTAAGCACTCGCCTTACAGCCCTGGGGTCCAAGAATCAAATTCCGGCCCCAGCTCATATGGACCCATATGCTGAACTGGGATGTGGCCCCAGTTTGGTTCTCACCACGGTGAGCTTCCCATGTGGGAGGCCCCCGGTTTGGCCTCCAGCTCACAGGGGAGTGCCTTCCCCATCCACCTGTGTGGAATGAAACTATGTCAAAAACTGATGACGTACAACTATGGAGACTACTCTGGGCCCTCCCCCTTCTCTGTCTCTCTGTCAAAACAATAAAATACATCTTTAAAGTAATAATAATAGTTTGGAACATTTTTACCTAGAACGTCAGTGTGAAGGAAGTTTAGGCCTTGAATCAGGTCTCCCTCACCTGAGGCCCGGCTCCGCCAACCTCTGGGACGGCCTGACCATTCTCAGTTTACCCAGCAGGCACTTACCGAGCACCCAGGGCACCCTGACCCTGGCGTAGGGTGGGCATAGGCCCTGGAGTACAGCAGTGAACATGTGAGACGTGGTCCCTGCTCTCCTGGAGCTCATAGTCTAGGGCAGGGGTGGCGAACCTCTGGCACGCGTGCCCAAAGTGGCACATGGAGCAATTATTTTGGCATGCGGAGCTGTGAATACCATGTAAAAAATTATTGTTTATGCTCTTATAGACATAAAAATAATCGATATCTCTATCTCATTCAATGGGCTGGCACGCAAGTCAAGCGAGTATACTCTTATTTCATAAACTTCGGCACTCAATCGCCAAAAGGTTCGCCACCCCTGGTCTAGGGGCTACAATAGCAGCAAACAAGGTAAGTACAGGCTGTGATCATACTCATAACAGCTTATGCTTCCTAAGCACTGAGTCTATAACAGTCCTATTCTCCGTATCTTACATATTTTATCCTCTAATCCTATGAGGAATGTCCTATCATCTCCATTTTACACACGAAGCACAGAGGGGTTACATAACTCATCCAAGGTCACACAGCCAGTAAATGGGGATCAAGAACAGCATACACAGTTGTGTCTGCTTCTCGGCCCTTTTCTTGACGCCCTCATGTCCAGGGGGCAGCATGGAGCCCCAGGGTGAGGGATGGGATGCGTTCGCTGGTTTCTGAGTAGGGCCAGAGCCCCAGCTGCCAGGGAGGGCATCTGACTCCAGCCGGCAGACCATTTGGCACAAGTTCCCCGCCAAGCTAGCCTCTCATGCCAATAATTTCCCATTTGGTACAAAAGTCGCTTTTCCCGCCCAGACCTGCAAGTCCCTGAAAGCCACAGTTTTGTGCCACAAGACAGGTTTTCTCTGGCAGTTTAAAGGTAAGGTGAGAAGAGCATGGCTGTGGGCTGATCACAGGAATGAGGGGTGAATTTGTTGGCCTCTGCTCGTCCCCACTGCCTGTGCCCCACAGTGCCAGGACTGTCCTCTCACTTGCCCTCTGTATTGGTGCGCCTGGCCAGGAGACGGGGCAGGGTTCAGAAACACTCCTTCTCTTGGATAAGAATAATCGTATTAATAACCATAAAGCTGGGAAAGCTGGGATGGCTCAGTGGGTTAAGCACTCACTTTGCAGCCCCGGGGACCAAGGATCGAATCCCAGCCCTGGCCCATGCGGACCCATATGCTGAACTGGGGAGTGCCCCCAGTTCAGGTCTCACTGGGGTGAGACCCCGGCCCAGTTCCTGCCCTGTGCAGCCCTGCGCCCACCTGTGGGATGAAGCTATGTGCAAAAACCAATGATGTGCAACTGTGGAGACTGTTCTGGGCCCTCCTCCTTCTCTCTGTCTCTGTCTCTGTATCTGTCTCTCTCTCTCTATCAAAAACAATAAAAATAAATGTTTATAAAAAGCAAAAACCATAAAGCTTCCTTTCCTTGAGCCGGACACTCACTGAGTGTGTTGCAATCAGTTCTTACAAGAACCCTATGAGGTAAGCAAGATTCTGTCGCCCGTTTTATGGAGGAGGAAACAGAGCCTCAGAGAGGGTAACATATCCAAGGTCATGCAGGTGGCGGAGACAGGATTAGAACTGGGCCACAAGGGGATCTGTTTACAACAGAGACCCCCGGGGAAGTTTAGTTCACACTGAACACCAATATGCCTGTTTCACCTAATGAGTAAGAATAGCTAACAGGTTCTTGCAGTGCTAAGCGCCTGACACACGCTCTCTGATTTAATGCCCACGGGGAGATTCTGCCATTACCCTCATTTCACAAATCAGGAAGCTGAGGTCAAGGACATGAATTACAGGCTCCAGGGCTACGTCACAGGGTTGGGCCTTGGGCTCAGGGCTGTCAGAGCTCCATGACCAGCCATGTGTTTGTTGCTGGGGCCCCATTGCTAGGCTGCTCTGGAGCAGACTGCAGCCTGGGATTCCTCATTCTCACCCCCAGCCCCCAGGAGGGCCAGATTGGAGCTGCAGGTCATGGTTACAGTCACGGTCAGTGAGGAAATCTGATTCCCTCTCTGGTCCTGACTAGGAGCTGCTGTCCAGGGATGTGCCCTCCCCAGGGGGACCGCTCTGGCTTCAGTTCCTCGGGGCAGGTCAGGCAGACGAGCTGTGCCAGGGCCGATGGGCACAAAGAGAGGCCCCATGCCAGGCAATCCCCCTCCTGCAAAGCACTGCAAAGCACTGCAAACCCTGGAGTGAGGCCTCCAGACCTGGTGGGTCCCCACTATCCATGTGTCCTGAGAATGCCCCATCCCATGAACCCCAACCCTGGACCAAGGACACTGAGAACCACCCCAACACAGCCCACACTGGGCCTTGCTGGGCACCTTTGCTTCTGTAGGTGGATGAAGGGTCTGGCCGAAGGACTAGGAGGCAAAGTGACAGCCCAAGGGCTAGAATGGAGGCCCAGACGAGCTAGGAGGGCCATACAACACAGGACCCACTGCCCACTGTCCCAACCCAGATAGCAGTGTGCACTCAGCAACCTCTCCCACCCCGAGGGTGGGCCCACACCAGCCACACCAACCACGCAGGGGGATGTCATATGGAACCATGGGTGAGGCAACTCTTTCGATCCCCCGAAGCCAGTGCCCTGGAGTGCTCCTGGGCACAGCCATCTACTCCCTGGCTGCTTGGTTCTGCCCTCTCCCTTCACTTCCCTGGCACTCCTACCTCACTGCAGGGCCTCTCTGTGTGCCCAAAACGGTGCCAGGCCCTCATTCACATTCCTGTTAATCCTCATAATCGCCCAGCAGATAGGACTACGATTATCACCTCCCTTTTACAGGTGAGGACCCTGAAGCTCAGAAACATAAACGCTTTGCCCACAGTCACCATGGTAGAGCTGGGCTGAGGCCAGGACTGCCCCTTCCGAAACCTTCCCCGTGCCCCTCAGCTTCCAGGCTCCACTGGACATGTCTGCAGCCCAGTCCCTGAGCAGCAGACCCCAGGGGGCATCGGCGGTGGGAACCAGAACTCCTGCCTCCTTCGCAGGGAGCTGCGCCTGCCGGCTTCTCCCCGCCACCTCCCACCAGGGGCTCCTGGTAGAGGGCCAGCTCCCCAGTTTACGAGCTCCGAGGCTTTCCGCCCACGCTCAGGGACAAGCTGCCTGGCTGCAGCACGGCAGCGCCGGGCTCCCCACACGTTGTTTACCAATAAATCCATGAGAATTTATACTGAAGTTGATGGGGCCTAACTGATGGATCCAGGACAAAAGGGAGCCAATTATGCAACACGCTCTGCAATGATCTTAAAACAGATGTTTGAGCGTGTAAAATTACGGCCTGTGGTTGGGAACCACAGCTACAATTCCAACTTTCCCTTTTATTGCCACTCATAAATGTTAAACGCGGCCAGATCTACATCTGAAATTCAGTTGTTGCCTTTTCGTCGCACATTTCTGACGCCAAGGCTTCATTCGGAGTTGGTGTCCTAGTCACCACTGGGCAACTCCAGCAACAACGTGCAGAAAAGACCCAGCATGCCGTGCAGCAAGGCCTCCCAGGACCCGGCGGTCCTGCAGTACAGGCAGAAGGGGTCACCAGCCTCCGCCCTCTGTGGGTCACACTGCAGGTGACTCAACTCTAGACCAGCAGACTTTTGGCACACTTACACGGGCCAAGCAGGAAAGTGGGTTCTTGCACATTTGGGAGTTATATGTACCTGATTCTCTGGAATTTCCCCGGGGGCACCCCCAGCAGGGACTCCAGGAAGCCGGGGGCGTGCAGCCAGCTCTGCTCCCTCATCTCCTCACACAACCACCCACAGAGGAAGTGGACGGTGGTGTGGAGGTGCGAACAATGAAGCAAAGGAAGTCTAGGAAAGTGCAGCGCCCCAGAATCCTCACCAGTTTCTTTTTTTTTTTCTTTTTAAGATTTATTTTATTGCTTTTTGACAGAGATAGACAGAGACAGAGAGAGACAGAGAGAAGGGGGAGGGCCCAGAGCAGTCTCCACAGTTGTAGGTCATCAGCTTTCAACATGGTTTTCATTCCACACAGGTGGGCAGGGGCCGCGCAGGACGGGAACTGGGCTGGGGGCCTCCTGCATGGGAAGCACACCCCAGTTCAGCATATGGGTTCACAAGGGCCAGGGCCAAGATTTGATCCCTGGTCCCCAGGGCTGCAAAGCGAGCGCTTAACCCGCTAAGCCATCCCTGCTTCCTCAGCAAAGTTTCTTGACATGTTTGCTTAGGCCCAGAAGCCCTTCCCGACAGGCCAGCTCCCCTCACACCTTCATCCAACCCCATCTCTGAGCGTGTGTGCCCTGGCAGTCCTGAGACACCTGCATATAAAAAGGCATGTTATGGGTGAGTTGTGTCCCCTGAGAAAAGGTGTGTTGAAGTCCTAACCCCAGTACCTCAGAATGGGACCTTATTTGGAACTAGGGTCTTTACAGAGTTAACCAAGGTAAAATGAGCTCATTAGGGTGGGCCCGAATCCAGTGGAACTGGTGTCCTTATAAACAGGGGAAATTTGAACAAAGAGGGAGACTCACAGAGAAAACCATCTACCGCTAAAGAATGCCTGAGGTGGCTACCAGAAGCCCTCACAGCCCTCAGAAGGAACCAACCCTGCCAGCCATCCCTTGGTTTCAGACTTCTGACCACCAGAACTAAGACAAGAAATTCTGTTGTGTAGACCCCAACGTGTGGTTACAGCGGGCACAGGAAATGAATATACCCGCTGTCACTGGGACACCATGTCAGACAATAACAACAAAGCCAAGAACAAGCCACTGGGCATTTTTAGGGGCACGGCTTTGCTCTGGGCCCACCAAAGGTCAGGGCAGAGGTGGGTCCGCCCTAACAGGAGCTTCCTCCAGGCTCCAGAGAGGGCCCAAGCCAGGTGCTCACATGGTCTCGTGTTTTTGGTAAAGTTGTAAACAAGGCCACTTTAACCCAAATAGGGCAAAAAGGAACGGGAAGTTTAATCACCACCAACTCAGCCTATGAAATAAGAAGAAAAAGGCCCCAAACCTCATGTAGGCAGAATCATCATCACCTTCACACAGCTCCTGAAAACATTGCCCATCAATCTCCTTTTTCCCCAGGAAAAGAAAACTGCCCTTGACGGCAAATGTAGGTCCACTGGCAACAAAGACATGGTCAAGAAGAAGGGACATGAAGGACTGGCCCAGGTCCCCTTACTGGGAAGTCAACCCTGAGATCCTGACCACCACCCCCACCCCACATTGGACTCTTTTCTTGGTGACAGGTGTATTTCTTTTTCCAACTTGCTTTAGAGAAGAAGTCACTCTCTTGTCACGAAACCAGTGAACGATCTTGACCCGCGCAGCCAGGAGTGGAGGCCAACTCCCCCGGAGAAACCACAACCCAGGCCCTTGGATAGCCGGCTGTAGGAAACTAGGGAGTCTGGTGGAGCAAGGACACTGCGTGTGAGGACAGCAGAGACACCGGCCCGCCGCCTCGCTGTCAACTCCACCCACCTCCATGCTCAGGAAGACCTGTCCTCCAGCAAAGCCCCCTGCTGGGAGGCTGGGAAGCTGGAAGGTGGAGGAATGGGGGCTGTGGAGAGAAGTCACTTCCCAAATGGATTATTCTGTCCGCTCGGAACATAAACTGTGTCTTCACAGGTGACACTTTTTCCTGAAAAGCAGCCTCCCTCTGATTCCACTCGTAGCACGTGAGTCCCCACTTAACCACAGAAACTGGGTGTGCTCCTCCCCCGTCGTGAACCACCCAGCCCCACCAGCACCATCGTCCGGGGAATCAGGACCCCTGCTCCGAACGCACAGCCAACCATCCGCTCAGCCTCACACCTGTCAGGCTCCGACCCGCCGGCTGCCTGCCCCGCCCCTCCTGCCCCCTCCCCACAATCAGCCCATCTCTCTACAACGCAAATCAGACCCCTTGCTGCATCCCAGCCTCAAAATTTACCAGGGTTTACCCACGCCCTCAGCCAAGGCCGCTTCTGTCAAACGAACGCCCTCAAGTACTGCGGGCCCCTCCTCAAGGATGCTGCTTGTCTGCGTGACTTACCTGCCAGGCCTGCCAGGCCTCAGCACAGGCCCCGAGGCTGGGCTTGTAGCCATGGGCAGCCCCCTAGTCGTGGAACACCTACTGAGCTACCTGACCTCTTGTCCCACCTGTTCCAGTAAGCCCCGAGTGGGCAGCTGCACCCCCAGCAGCCGCCTGGGCAGAGGCAGTGCAGACTGGGGGCCAGCTCTCTGGGCACATACCAGGTGCCCTTGAGCAGCAGGGGCAGGGTGGGTGCACCGTCCTCCTTCCTCCCACACCCCCAGGCCCAATTCCTCCTTGCTTTATAGACCTGCTCAGGAGTCCCTGTGGCCCTTCCCACCTGACCTTGCTCACCCCCACCCCCATCTCCGATGATGTGTGACCTTTTCCGTTTCAAAAGGTCCCCAACCCCTATATAAAATAATGACTGCATAAAGGGGGTTCAAGAGGGGCATTTGATGTGACTCCACCCACTGGCCCCTGGCCCCTTACCCCTGGCCACTCTGCCTCGTGCGTTTCAGGCCGGGCTGTCTGCCCCTGAACACTCTGGCCAAGCTGCCTGCTCCGTCTTGAGCACCTTCACCAAACCCTGTCCTTGCTTATGGCACCCCTTCCCACTCATCCTTCCCTTCTCGGCTCCTGGCTCAGCCCCTCAGGCCTCCCCACAGCGCCTCACTGTGCTTCTCTCCATCACTACCAGTAGTGATTGTTAATCACCTGCTTCTGTGGAGGCCCCTCTAACCTAAGAGCTGCATGAAGACAGCTGTGGGCCCTGTGCATCTTCGCACCCCAAGGCCAGGGCAGAGCCCTGTGGCTGCTGAGAACATCCGTGGGAGGGACCAACACGCAGACAACCGAAGTCTGGGCTCCCCATTTGTTACAACCACCAGGTACGCTTGGAAGGCTGCCACGGCTCCCCAGGGCAGTTGTCCAGTGGCCACTCCTGGGAGGTGGGCACCATCACAGCAATGCCAGATTGTCGGGAGCCGTTTATTGTGTACACTCAAATTAACGGGAAGTGATTTCATTAACAGATAGTGCTGCTTGAGTTTGTTCCAATCCAGGGCTTATTTTGAAAGTGTCCTGAAAAGCTATGTGGAGCTGGCAGAAGAGCTGAGTCTGATTTAATGGAACTTGCAGGACACTACGTCTCACCCGGGGTGAGCGAGGCCTCTCCCCTGCACTGTGGGGACCCCTCCAAGCCTGAGCTCCCCTCCCGTGTCAGGAGGTAAACAGGGGTGTGCATACCTGCAGCTGGGCTCTGAAGGCTGTGGGCCCAATTAGAGAAGGGAACTCAACCCAGCAAATGCTTCCCTGCCCCACTGAAGGACAGAGCTGCGCAGAGAAGTCAGACTTCAACCTGCGAGGGCCCAGGAAGTGGGACACCAGTCCCCAGGAGAACAGAAGTCCCACACACTACTGTCCACAAGTCAGGGCAAATTCATATAGCCCAGGGGTGTCAAACTCAATTAAAACACGAGCCATTTGGTGCAACAGGCAAGATTCATGCGGGCCACATCACATTTACAAACGTCGCAGGAACTGAGTCAGCGCGTTTATACACACCCACAGGCCCCCAGGAAAGGCACTGGGCCACATGTATACTCGTCTTCAGTAGTTAAAGGGTTAACGAGGGGATTGTGTGTATGGTATTACCTCGATCTCCCCTAAGCGCTATTTTCATAACAATTTTTTCTATTTTCATTTTATTTCAGAGCATCGTGGGCCACAAAAAATTACCTCGGGGGCCACATGCGGCCCATGGGCCGCCAGTTTGACACCCCTGATATAGCCCAAGTCACGCCCCGGGCCCATGTCATCTGGGTGTAGTATTCAAAGAGATGTGCAGTCCTGCTGTCCAAAGTAGTTTAAAAGAAATTTCAAACTTGACCTGGCATTTTTTAGGGAACATTTTGCATTCTTCTCTCTCCCTATTGGCCACAACTGTACTCCATTTTCTCTTTCTCTACCCCTGGCCCATAGCCACCTTCACCCTCAGCTGTTTACTATGTCCATCAAAAGCCTCGTCTATTTCCCTTACCCAGATTCTCCACCCCCAGAACAAAAGTACCAGCACCACCTGGGAACTTGTTAGAAACTGCAGATCTCCTGCATCATAACCTCTGGAGTGGGTTAGCTGTGTTTTAACAAGCCCCCCAAGGACCAGAGGCACAGCTGATTGAGCCACTGCTTTATCTCAAAGAGGGGTCCAGGAGATCTGCAGTGAGGGTCCTCTCTTCCCCTTCTCTCTTGCCTGCTGCTTTAGTTCAGTCTTTTTAAAAGTTTTATTTCATTGTTTTTGACAGAGACAGAGAGACAGAGACAGAGAGAAGGGGAAGGGCCCAGAGCACTCTCTGTAGTTGTACATTAGTTTTCCACATGGTTTCATTCCACACAGATGGGAGGGGGCTTCTCACATGAGAGGCACACCCCTCGAGCTGGGGGCCAAACCCAGAGGGGGAAGGGGTGGCAACAAGAGCCCACTGGGCACTCCTGCATGGAAGCACACCCCAGTTCAGCATGTGAATCCACTTGGGCTGGGGCCAAGATTCGATCCTCGGTCCCCAGGGCTGCAAAGCAAGCGCTTAACCCACTGAGCCAGTCTCTTGATGAAGTCTCCTGATTTGGCATTACAGAAATCTGGAAAACAAGCTGGCCAAGACAACTCACAGAGGGTGGGAAATGGCAGATGATCCTCTTTAAAGGGATGGGGGTGAAGAAGGCTTGGGGACCCTCGCACACCAGGGAGCCTTGTGTCTTTCACACCATTCAGAATGGGGATCTCTACCACGAGGTAAGGAGGCTAAACTGGGTGTCCAGGGGCAGCCGTTCTGAAGCCCGTCTTAATCCTCTGCAACAGATGCCCAGGATTCAGTCACCGGTTGCTTTCAGAGCTGGAGACCCCCACCCTGCAGCAGTCAGTCAGCCCCCCTCTGGCACTACTGCTGAGACCACACTAAGCCCGGAGAAGTGGCTCAAGTCAACAGGAATGGTGGGGCTTCTGGCACTACATAGGATTCATGTGTCACTCCAGGGGCAGGAAGCAACACTCTCCCCAACTCAGGGGCTACAGGGCATGTCTCCAGGACGGGGCCAGTGCCTCACTGCTCCCTAGGCTGCCTGTCAACAGTCCCTCAGTAGGGTGGGCTCCTGGCAGGGTAAGGACAGGAAAGGAGGTGCTTCCCGAGCCCTGGGACTGCTTATGCCGGGGCCAGCTGCTCCCTGCGCTGCTAGTGGGGCTTCAAAGGGCAAGTAACAAGCCCAGTGCTCACAGTACCTTTACCCTCGTCTGTCTTGAATGTCTCCCCCATCCACCATCTCATGTGATGGACAGGGCTGGCATGATTCCAGGTTTACAGAGGAAGAGACTGGGGTTCCTAGAGGTCGTCTGTCCAAGTCCAAATGCACCCATGATCAGCATGACCTAGGAGCTGATTAGAGAACCGTGGGCGCTTGAGCCCCACTCTGACCTGGTGAATTAGAATCTGCCTTTCAGCCAGGCCCCAAATGAGCATGTGAAGCACTGGGCTGGATACTTAACCAAGATCAGGGGTCACACTTAGTCTTTTATGGCAAGTGATGCCACACTTTGGGTGATAAGGACCTATGGGGTTACTAGCAAAAGCCCCTAACAGAACCCGTTCTCTAACCTGAGGCCTCCATGAAACCATACTGGGTTTGCTTTTCTGCACCTTGAAGGAAGGCCATCCATATTCTCCAAGCTCTGGGACTTGGCTTAGGTTAAGTCCTCTCTGAGTCTGGCCCAAGTATAGGGCAATGCCGCCCTCACCTGGCAGCTTTGACTTTGCAGCTCACAAGCCAAATCGGAGCAGGAGCAAGGAGGGCCTGAGGGTTCAGGGAGCCAGGGATACTGCAAGCAGTGCTCCATTCAGAATTATTGGGGGCAGAAGCTCCACATCCCAGCCACACATCTTTCCAGATTAACATTCTTTGAAACAGCTGGAGTCTGATCTGGCTCATCCTCAGAAATGCTTTTCTGGGATTTACATTCTGGAGCTGAGCCATTAAGATGGTTTTCCAAGTGTTTCCAGCTTTCTGGTCCCCAAGCATTAGCCAAGTCGTAGCTGAATGGCAGACCGGTGTATTTTAAATTGTAAAATGTATATTAAAACAACGTATGTGGTGGGGAAGGGCCTGCTAACTTGTGATAAGAAAAGTATTGTAAGTGTTCTCTCCCTTCATTATCCAGAACTCCAAATCCAACAGGCCACCTGGCCTCCAAAGGATGTAAACCCAAACACAACTAATGAAAAAGGCCCCATACACAGCTATCTGTATTTTGTTTGTTCTTGAACCTGTTAAATCCCACTGAAAAGTCAGAAGTAAATATTCCCCCTACCTTCCCTCCCTGTCCTTGCAGCTTTTGCCAAAACTGGAATGGCAGGTCTGCATTAGCCTGGCCCTTGCCTTTGGATATTGGACAAACCTGAAGGGGAAACCAGGATAACTTAGTGGGTTAAGCGCTCGCTTTGCAGCCCCGAGTTTCAAGGATCGAGTCTTGGCCCCAGCCTGTGCAGACTCATATGCTGAACTGGGGTGTGCTTCCCATGTGGGAGGCCCCCAGGTTCTGCCCTGCCCAGCCTCCACCCATATGGAATGAAAACATGTCAAAAACTGATGATGTAGAATTATGGAGACTGCTCTGGGCCCTCCCATTTCTGTCTCTGTCAAAATCAAAAACAAATTTATTTTTATTGTTTTTGACAGGGATAGAGACAGAGACAGAGAGAAGGGGGAGGGCCCAGAACAGTCTCCATAGTTGCACATCATTGGTTTTTCCACATAGTTTCATTCCACAGGTGGGCGCGGGGCTGCACAGGGCAGGAACTGGGCCGGGGTGAGACCCCGGTGAGAACTGAACTGGTAGCACTCCCCAGTTCAGCATATGGGTCTGCACGGGCCGGGGCTGGGATTCGATCCTCGGTCCCTGGGGCTGCAAAGTGAGCGCTTAACCCACTGAGCTATCCCGGCTTCCCAAAAATAAATCTTTCAAGAAAAAAAAAAAAAACCTGGAAAGCACTCTGCATCTTTTCACACCCTGAGGCCTTCCATTCCCTGACTCCCCAGCATGTACTGCTTCCTTCAGCCTCCTAGAAGCATTGCCCCTACCTCAATGTGACCATTTTTCCTTCTTGTGTCCTAGTCTGCCACTTCATTTCTACACTTACGGCACCTGCTCCAAGTAGCAGTACAAGTACTGACAGTCATGTTCCAGAGCTGCCCCAGCCAGAGGCAAAGGAAAGCCACCAGGAAAGGGTATGTTGGAACCACTAAGACTGCCATGGTGTCCAGGTAACTGGTGGGAACTATCCCTATTTGCACACAGGACAGTAGGCCCAACCTCCTTTCTCCCCAAGCTGATGGCTCATTTCAGTCAGGCCAAGCTTCTCTGCCTGTGGCCTCACAGCATGCTCCTGAAGCCCTGCTCCCAGCCTTCTGAAGTGCTCCCACAGGATCTAGCCCTGCAGGACCCTGCAGCCTCTCACTTTCCAAACCCCTCCTCCCTGACATACCTTGTGCATGACTATTCCTCTCTGGCAGCTCATTTCCTTCAAAGCTTCCACTTCCTCTTCCCGATACAACCAAACACCATCCTTCATCCACCAAACAAAAACTGTACCCTGACCCCTGAAGCTTCCTTCCACACCCACTGGTAGCTTCAGCACCTCTCAAATATATTTTGTAGTGTTTCCTAGTCCTGTCCAGATTCCCACCATCTCATTGACTTCTACAAACTTAAAGCTCCATAGGTCTAGTCCATCTTTTATTCCAGGTTTGAAACCTTGAAGCCATTCTTTTTAAATTGTAATTTTTTAAGCATTATAAAGTTCCAAAATGCTCATTACAGAAATCTTAGAATAGACAAAAAACTTTATAAACATATCATCTACAATCCCACCTTGGGAGAAAGCCGTCTCATTCTGAAATATTCAGCTTGGATTTTTATACAAATATTTCATGGTCTTCCCATACATGGGGAGCTGCATACACTGTTTTATAACTACATTTCTCATGTAAAAGGAATCCTTCTGTTGCAGCCACTCAATAAAAAATGGGTGAAATGGCTCCAATGTACCAAAGTATATTGCGGCCAAAAGCCATGAAGTATCAGGCCCCTGACGCCTACCTCACACAATCTTGCCAAAACCCCACAACAGTTAGCTACTTATCCAATTTCTAACAGCATAGTTTTGCCTCAAAGTCAATTCTCAATCTTCCCTCCTCCTCCAGGTACCAAACCTACCATCACCCCTTTCATGTTTCATCCCCTCAAATGTTAGATCCCACTACCTCCCACTTTCCCCAGGCCCAACTCATTCTGTACACAGCACATGAGCATCCCTAAAACATTCTGAGTCAGGCTAGGTCTAAGTAGCCCAGTGCTCCATACCAGAAACCCCATCTCTCAGCCCTACCACTTCTGACAACTCCCTACAAAAGCCACCCGACACTTGAAAAGACTCTCCAAAGCCACTGGTCCAATGCCAGTGTGAACCCTCACCAACCCCATGAGCTCCAAATGACAGTGCTTCACAGTGAGCTGAAGCTGCCCCATTGCGAAACCTTCACACCAGCTCTGGCTGTCTCCAAAACCCTCTTACCCAGGGACATGCAGGGGACACTGGTACCTCTTCTAGGTCAAGACTGTTGCTCTTTCCCAATGACCCAAACACCCCTGTAAAATAACTATACTCGGGATGCTCGCTAGTTGGCTGGTCCCAGTTCCCACTTACCTCAGCAGGTGCCCACCCCTCTCCCATGGAGGCCCAGGAGAAAACTGGCCTTGCTTCTTGAAGGTGGTGGCATAGGCCCCGCTGGTGGGCCCTGGCAGATAAGCTCCTCCCTTCACAACCAGAGCACCAGGACTGTTAAGTGGCAGGACTCCAGAGAAAGGCTTGGTCCCCTCCCACCCAGGTCCCACACGTTGTAAAGGTCTCTTCTGATGGCTTTATCCCCTTTCAACCCTCACCAACCCCCACATATACAACCACACACATACACACACACACACACACACACTACAAACCCAGTGGTAGCAACTGTTCTTCGCCCTCTGGGCTACGTTTGTTCATTTAAAAGCCAGGCATCAGTCCTGGCACTGGCCTTCATGGGGTCATAACCCACCACCTACTCTTGCCAAAGCCCTCAAAGGCAAGCCGAGTCACAGGAACTGAGCCAAGACTCAACAAAGAATGAGTACAGAAAAAGAGCAGCTTCTTGCCACCAGTGTGCTGTGGCTCCAACTGTTCAGAGTGGAGGTCTTCGACAAGTTAACTGGAATTGAGCTAAAAGGGCTCTTACCCCTGGAGTTTTCTTTGAAAACACACACACATGCAGAGATACACACACTCTTCACTACAAAATTAAGGAAACCATTCCTTTGAGTATAAGACAGGTTTCTTTTATTAATTTTTCCTAAACTTGTCTCATGTTTACTGAATGTTTTTCTTAGAGTAAGAACGTGACCTGGAGCTTTAACAAACCAGTCTGGATAATACAACCTGGATAAATGCTTGTCTGCACATAAGCCATCAATGATAACTCTCTCTGGCCTAGCTTCCATGTAAATCCAATTGGTCTTAAAGCCTGTTGAAACAGAGAGCAAGCAGACCACATCATCTTATTTCTAAACTTTAAACTTCAAATTCACGCCCATCCCAACACCCACACCCTCCCCAACACAGTTTTTTAGAAGAAATGGCCATTAAGGACTGAATCTGTTGCATAAGACCTAGTTTAATCCTGCAGCCAGCACTCTGAAGTAGCTACTGACCTCACAGCAGGCCAGATGGAACTCCTAAAGCATGAAGTAGAGAATGGATAGAGTATGCTCTAAAACACGGGCAATTCCTGGCGCTGCAAGCCTTCTATGCATGCTTACGCACCAACATAAATATATTTCCGCCTTCATTCTCCAAGCAATGTTTCCCTACAGCACTTTAGAGTCTGTAATACCCTAAATTGTTTTAGTGCAGAGATGGACAGAAACTTATTCTAAATACTCATAGTAGAATCAATTCTAACAACATAGGCCAAAATTAACAGAGGGGCAACAAAATAACAATTACAAAGATCCAAAATGTAACTAACAAGGATTGTAAGTTTCTAAGGCAGGTACCAGCTCTGGCCTCTAATGCAGGTTTCCCTTGGAGTTTCCAAAATGTCTCACCCCATCAACACTGTCCAAAGGGCAGTCCCAGACAATGCTTTGGTGCTCCTGACACTGGTTGCACAGTAAAAATGAGGTGTTGCTGAAGTCAGGCACCACCATTCTTTAACACTCATTTTGGACTCATCCAGTATAACCCAGTGTATCTTAGCTTTTTGGATGATCTGTCAGCTGTTTAACACATACAAATTGGCAGATTCATGACAGATATTAACACTTAAAACACAAGTGATTATGGATGAGCTAAGTAATAAGAACTTTTACCTCTTGTTCTAGAACTTCAAGCTATACCTCAAATTTACACAGAACATCTCTCACCTGATAAGCAGGCCAGGATACAAATCTTTACACCATAGTAAGAATCAATTACTCAGTTAAATTTATCATGCCTATTTCCAACAATACATCAACCCAATTCTAACTTTCCAAAGAAAAAATTAATTAGACTTTGATGCTTGGGGTATTAGTGAAACATACTTCCAGGTATACTTTCTCAGGAAGAGCCTCCAGGTCTAAAATCCTGTTAACTTGCTCCAGGTGAAGGGGTCTATTTTCCCAGGAGCAGCACATGGCATGTGTAACGAGAGCTTCTTTACTGGGGGAGGGGATAAGAAAAGGGTGGGAGTTAAGTTGAGCAGAAGTGAAATGGGAAGAAGCTCAGCACATACCTTTGTTGTTCTATGTTAATCCATGCCATGCCATGATCACCCTCAGAAAGAGAGGGAGGGAGACCCCAGCCCCAGCCCCACACCAGGTGGGGACTTTGTGGCAATCTCCACCGCAGATTTCTGAAGCACAATTAGGGTTCCTGCCATATGTCACAATGAAGTCTGCTCGATAGCTAGTTACAGTTTCTGCTATAGCTCAACTTTCCAAAACAAAATTATCTCTGTATAAGCATGATTTAAACATAAAAGGAGTGAAGCATAAGCTCAGTAAGACTAACTGGCCTTCTAAATAGTACCATTATGAAAAAGATACAATGCACTTAATTTCTGTATCTAACTATTTAGAAGTCAAAATGCTCCATACAGTACCTATATACCCTCCCCCCCAACCCCCCCCCTAAAAACTGACTAAGAAATGTCCAGTATTTGATTGCTCTAGTTGGTATTTAGAACAAAGCTGACAACTTAAAGCTTTATAATAGTCTGTTTTAATATAAACAATTGTTGGAATCAATCAATGTCCATTTCAGGAAGCTTCTTGTCTGAATCCGAAGGCGCAGCTGTGTCCGTGCCCTGCTCGGCAGCCTGGGGGCCTGGGCTGTCTCCTTGTCCGTCCACTGGTCCATTCTGCTCTGCATTTTTTTGCTCCTCTTTTGGAGGCTCCACTTTAGGTTTGGGCTTTGAAATTATAGGGTTACAAACACTGATCAGCTCCTAGAATGGTAGAAGAAAAAAAAATTGTGGTTTCTTATAAAATAAACTTACATGATACACAAAACCCAAGTCCACCCTCCCCTACCCAATCCCCAAGCCAGAAGCTAAAATGTAATAATCCAAGTTCCCTCTTAACTGTCCCTTTAAGGACTATTAATAAACAACGAAGCTGACAAGACTATTTAGTACTTAAAGCCACAAAGTACCTTAATTTTAGCTTCAATCTCTTTTGCCTTGATGACTGGGTCCATGGTCAGACTCTGCTTGTTCTGCAGGTTCAGTTTCTGATTCATCCACTCCATGGCCTCATTGGTGCTTTTTTCCACCTTCATCACATCAGCAGCATCCAAATGGTCATACTGGTCCTCCTGCAACCAGCAGTCAACCACACAGTGTCAAAGGATGACTCTCTCTTACCCAAGTATCATCTGATACTTCAGCAGTCTTTTAAGAGGTTACAATCTTTTCAAACATGAAGCACATTTAAGCTTCACAATCTAAATGACCTTTAATTCCTTAAAAATTCAAGAACAGGGAAAGCTGGGGTGGCTCAGTGGGTTAAGCGCTCACTTTGCAGCCCCGGAGCCTGAGGATCGAATCCCGGCCCCGGCCCATGTGCTGAAATGCGGTGTGCCCCCAGTTCAGTTCTTGCCGGGGCCTATGCAGGAGGCTCCCGGCCCAGTTCCTGCCCTGTGCAGCCCCGCGCCCACCTGTGGAGTGAAACTATATGGAAAACCAATGCTGTCAACTATGGAGACTGCTCTGGCCCTTCCCCTTCTCTCTGTCTCTCTCTGTTTCTCTGTCAAAAAACAAAAACAAAAATTCAAGAACAGAAGTAACCCCAATTTTTAAAACTCTCAGCACATAGATTTAAAAAGTCAAAAACATATATAAGGTGACAATTAAAAGGCTTCAACTGTATAAATAGCACATGCTTTACACAAAACTTTATGAAGATAATTTCACAATACAAGAAAATTACATCATTACATATGAGATGAGGTTTAGGCATGCTCATTAGAAAGTAAAATAACAAATACTATATTTTTAAAAAGACCTTTCAGAAGCAACAACAACAACAAAAAATATATGCTCCATTTGTCTCTAAAGTTCTTTTATATACACTAAGAACCTGGAGTACAGAGAAGTGGTTAAGAACCCAAACCCTGGGGAAGCCAGGTTGGCTCAGCAAGTTAAGCACTCGCTTTGCAGTCCGGGGACCAACGATCAAATCCTGGCCCCGGCCCACGTGGGCCTGTATGCTGAACTGGGGTGTGCTTCCCATCTGGGAGGCCCCTAGTTCGGTTCTCGGCCCCCAGTTCGGACCCTGGCTCAAGGGGGCATGCCTCCCATTCGGGAGGCCCCCACCCACCTGTGTGGAATAAAACTATGTCAAAAACTGATGAGGTACAACTATAGAGATTGCTCTGGGCCCTCCCCCTTCTATCTGTCTCTGTCAAAAACAAAAAAAAGTAAATCTTAAAAGAAAGAAAAAAAAATAACATGAACCCTAGAGTCAGACCTCAGGCCAAGTCCCAGCACCCCCAACAGTAACCTTGGGTATTGCTTAAGGACAGTGTGGCTTAAAGAAGTTATAAGTTAGTTATCTATAAATATTGATGCTACCATCTACTTCCTAAGGGTACTGTGAGGATTTAATGATTTAATGTATTTGAGGTATTATACAGTGCTCAAAAAATGATAAGTACCAGTTAATGTTTAGATAGTACTATGACAAGCCAAGTTATATACCTAATGTATTCTCAGAAAGACTGGACTAGAACAGCTAAGTCACTGAAGTATTCATTGCAAGAAAAAAACACTGAACAATGTTACTCAATTCCAGATTCCCCCTATTAAAGAGAAGCAACAAATCCTAGAGTTCTTAATAAGATTCAATAAAATATTACACATTACATTAACATCCAAAAACATTAAATAACAGTTAAAGAGAACAAGAGAAAAACTATGTAAGTGCTTCAAAACTTAATTATACCAAAAAAACAGTAGGAAAGAAGAGAATAAAATGATACCTTGTTTTTGAAAGAGCTGATTACTTTCATGTATTGTTGGATTTGTTTCCCTAGTTCTTCAAATAGTTTTGGTCTTTCTTCAGATTCTTGGAATCTTATTTTAATAGGTTGACCTAGATTCTGAACAGAAGGGAGTACACAAATTCTTCATAGGGCAGCTTAACTTAGTATTGTTTTTACTATTAAGGTTGATTATTGATTAAACAATAGTTCAACTCTATGTTTATTAATGTAAGCAGTTAAATATTTTCCCCAGCCCACTGAAATACACTCAGGCTAGCTGTGAGAATATATCTCAATACTGTCCCATGTGGAGCCTCTTCAGCTTGACCACCTGAGCCCAACCTCTTAAAACACAGTGGGGAGACAACCAAATACTGAGTGCCTCCTGACAGTGATACACAACACTAAATATGAAGTACTGTTGCCAAAAAAAACAAAAACAAAAACAAAAACCTTTTTTTTAACTTGAATCTGATGAAGCCTCTCTATTAGAGGTGTCCAACCTTTTGGCTTCCCTGGGCCACATTGGAAGAATTGTCTTGGGCCACACATAAAATATACCAGCAATAGCTGATGAGCTTATAAAAAAAACTGCAAAATAATCTCATAATGCTTTAAGCTTACAAATTTGTGTTGGGCCGCATTGAGAACTGGCATAGGCTGCAGGCCAGAGAAGCCTCCTCTGGATCTAACCAGCAATAATTTACTGGCTATTATTAAACACCACAGAAGTTAAAATCAGCAAAATCCAGACAGGATAAACCCTATAGGACAAATAATCCATTTTTCATTAACTAAATAAGGGAGGAAAAATGACAGAACTACTATAAACACAGACGTAAAAGATTATCAACAAAATGTATGGCCATTACTTGGATCCTGAGTCAAACAAACCAAAAAATAATTTGTGAAATAACTGGAACTTGAAAACTGCATACATGGTGATATTAATCAACTTTTTAGGTGTGATAATGGTAGAGCTTAAGATGACATTTTCTTTTAAATATATATTGAATGTTTTTGGATTAAATACAACATGCAGGACTTGCTTCAAATAACGGAGTGGGAGAAAGTAAAACAAACAAAACACTCCAGAGGAAGGAGCTCACTGGAGGCTCTTGCTATTTTTGCCAGAATGTCAGGAAACTGCAGGATCTGTCCTTGAGCAATTCCATTCCAGGTTAGTCACATGTCCCAGTTTGGAAAAAAAACAACAACTAAGTAATCCAGAGATATGTGAAAAGTTCTTGTGCCTTTGCATCCTCCCAAACAAAAGACCTCAACTTTAGATACTTTTTGGACTTTGAACCTTAAAGTTTAATAATCAAATTCGTAAAATACAAAACTAGATGCTCTGCTTTACTGAGACCCAAAGCTATATATATATATAGCCCTGCCCCAACCACACAGCAGGTGCCTTTGGGACAAGGACATCTGGCTATTCTCAGTATCTCTTGACAACAAGAATGCACTCAATCGCCAATTCAGTGAACATTTTAAGTATAAATTCAGTTTTCAGAAAAATTCTTTTGTATGAGCTTCTAAAACTGAGACAGTGAACCTAAGTGATAAAGTGTATAGATCTTTGATCACTTTCAGCCTTTCTTCATTACCTGACATGAGAATTTCTACCAATACTGAGATATTCTCCTTAGAAATCACAGCATGGGTTCAACAGTCACTTACTTTTAATTCAGCCAATTTATCAATATAAACTTGCTTTGGCTGGTCTTCTCCATCCTCATACAACCAATTTTCAGTATCTTCTAGTTTCAAGGTAAAACTGTTACGATCCTGAGGACAAAGAAAACATCATAATTAGGTCAATTAAAAATCAGTTGAGGGAAAGCTGGGATGGCTCAGCGGGTTAAGCGCTCGCTTTGAAGCCCCAGGGACCAAGGATCGAGTCCCGGCCCCGGCCCGTGAGGACCCACATGCTGAACTGGGGTGTGCCCCCAGTTTAGTTCTTGCCGGTGCAGCCCCATGCCCACCTGTGAAGTGAAACATATGGAAAACTAATGTCGACTATGGAGGCTGCTCTGGGCCCTCCCCCTTCTCTCTGTCTCTCTCTGTCTCTGTTTTCTCTCTGTCAAAAATCAATAAAATAAATCTTAAAAAAAAGTAAAAAAAAATCAGTTGAGGGAAGCCGGGATGGCTCAGTGGGTTAAGCGCTCACTTTGCAGCCTCGGGGACTGAGGATCAAATCCTGGCCCAGCCCGTGCAGACCCATATGCTGAACTGGGAAGTGTCCCCAGTTCAGTTCTTACCGGGTGAGACCCCGGACCAGTTCCTGCCCTGTGCAGCCCCGCACCCACCTGTGGAATGAAACTATGTGGGAAAACCAATGATGTGCAACCATGGAGACTGTTCTGGGCCCTCCCCCTTCTCTCTGCCTGTCTCTGTATCTCTCTCTCTCTCTCTGTCAAAAACAATATAAATAAATAAATAAATAAATCAGTTGAGTCACCAGTGAAGTCAAATGCACAGACTTTGATATATCTGGATTTGCTTTAAAATGCAGGCAAGAGGGAGAAAGAGAGATAGAAAACAAGACTGGCAAAAGGTTATCCTGCTTAATAGGTACAGGGGATTTTATTATAATACTCTCTCTGCTACAAGGGACATCTGGGTATGTTTTAAAATTTCAGAATTAAAAAACTACACTTAAAATAAGTTAAAATAGGGAAAGCCGGGACGGCTCAGCGGGTTGAGCGCTCGCTTTGAGGCCACGAGGACCGAGGATCGAATCCCGGCTCCGGCCCAGGCAGGACCCACATGCTGAACGGGGGAGTTCCCACAGTTCGGTTCTCTGTCTCTGTCTCTGTCTCTCTCTCTATCTGTCAAAAGTAAAATAGAAATAAATATGCACTGAAGATAAAATAATTACTCTCTATAAATATAAAAAGATATAAAAAAAAAAAAGTTAAAATAAACATAAGGGAAAGTGAGCTGATTTAAATAAAGATACTAGATAAATATTGGCATGCAAGTGTATCAAAAAGTTAATACAAAAACTAAAACCTCAGGCAATACTCCACTACTAAAGAAATAGAAAAAATAGTCCCAAAATAAGTACATTTTAATCATTTTACTATATACCTACAGGCGCACACTTCCCTCCTAACATATTTAAGGATGATCCCAGAAGACACATTAATAGGTAGTCACATTGTGTGATATAATACTTACATCTTCATTCACGAACTTCTCATATTCACCAGTGAGCTTGTCTCTCATTTCATACACATATTCTTCTACTGCATTCTTAGCATCATTCCTCTCCTTTTCCAGCTTATCCTGCATAATCATCTTACCCTGAGAACAGTATAAATTAGACATTTAGACAACTGAGACAATTTCTTCTTAAATATTAAGTAACAGAATTTAGAAGTAGAGAATTCTTCTTCCCCAAATCCTTTGTGTTATGCAAATCATGTGAGTATAGAGCTGGAAATATCAGTCCTCAGTCAATGATGAAGATCAAGAGTTTTATGGGTACGTTTAGAAAAAAGCAGTAAAAATACCAAGATGTATAAATTCAAAAGCAAAACTAACAAGAATTTAAGATGAGAGAACTTTAAGAAACTATTAGCTCAAAGGTGGTATCTCTGCTGTATTATTTATTATTCCTATGGAATACCAAGGAAAATCAAATGTATTCATATAGTATAAATGCTAAAGATCCTGTAAAACAAAACTATTCTAAGATCCAATGAATACGTAAGAAACCTGACAAACAATTCAACGGTGTGTGCTAAGGTCCCAAACCTTGCATCACTCATGGGAACAAGAATTAGGTACTGACTAGCAGCAGAGAAAGGCTCTAATGAACAAAACAGTGCTACCATTAATACTATGTGATTTCTTCTACCATCAACTTACAGGACCCACTCATCGACCACCTTAAACATCCCAATCTCTAGTGAACAAACATACCCACACACCCAAACAAACGTGAACACCTCCCCTAAACCAAAGCCATAATGTCAAAGATCTCATAGTAGAGTTTCCAGCAATCATTACCATGAAAGAATATGGCATTATAAGGCATCTTCTAAACTTATCCTTGTATTACCCAAAAACCAAAAATCACTTTTTCTCAAACCGAAAATAACCAAAAATGTGTAATGGTCATTAGACACAGAGTTTGAACACTATGTCACATTAATTTGTTAGCTTATTATTCTAGGAGACTGGAGATAAACACCTCATTTTCAATGTACAAGTTGAGCATCTCTCTGTCTATCTGCCATAATAGCTGATTCTCAATTGGCAGGTCCACGGTACTGGTCTTCACTTTTGCCTTCTTTGCTTGAGGTGGCTGATCCATCTTTTTGTCTTTTGATCCAGCTTGAGAGGTCTAAAATAATAGAAATTATTAAAAACAAACACATGAACAGACTATCTTAAACTTCCAAATGGGTTACATTTCAAAAGCCATTTTTGATTACTGACTTTGTTTTCCAATGATATAAATAAAGCTAGGACTATTTCTTAAAATATCTGAAAAATTAAAAATATAAATATGATATGTTAATAATACTATTCCTTTACATCATCTGAAAAAGAAATGTAATTATTTCAGTCATATATCATACAAGAAAAAATAAAGTAAGTTATAGCACTTTTAACTATGGTCTATGTGTGAGCCGATATGTCAGCCCACCACACTTTTCACCCGAGATGCAAAAGTCAATATAGCGACCCGTCGCACTAAAGGGGTTAATGGGTAGAGTTTCAGTCTTGCAAGATGAAAAAAGTCAGGAAATTGGTTGCACCACAATGTGAATAATATACTTAACACTACTTAACAGGACACACACACATAGTCACACATACATCTCAACCTGTCATAATCCCACAATCAACATATTAATAGAATCACTATTAAATCTTCTCTATAATTTTCTTCCACCCTTATCTAAACATGTAGACCTGCATATAAAATTAGTGGAAAGAGAGCATGAAAATTTTATGGATTAGAAACATTATCATTATGATTTCCAGAATGTTTGTACCTACTTACATTCACACAAGAAATGAAAGAACCCGTTTATTTTACTACACCTTGGCCACAAACAAAAATTTTGTCTACTATCATGTCTCTAATATTTTATTTGTGTCAACAAACTTTTCCACACACTTATAAACCATACTAATCTTTTTCTCAAAGAGCCTAGTCATATTTCATCCACTGTTCTTTTAGGATTTTAGTGATTTTTTTTTTTTTCTCCCAAGTGTCTGATTCCTCTGGTTTTTTTCTAATTTTGTATTATTTGGCTATATAAGTTTTTATTGTTGAATCTATCCATCTTTTCCAGTGATTGCTCTCATTGCTTTTTTGCTTTGAAAGCCCTTCCTGATTAATAGATTAGAAAAATATGTTTTTACTTTTAATTTTCAAATTTACCTGGAATTAAATGTTCTCTATGACTTAAGATTTCAAAGTCATTTCCTCACCCCCTATCCAAGTAACTGCCATCAGTTATTGAAATTTATATGTCATTTGTATTAAATTTCCTTTAGAGACAGTACATACTGTGAAAGGATCCAGTTTCCAGGCCAACTCATGAAAGAAGCCTCAGTAACAACCCCTCTGAAACTTCCCACAGCTCCTTGATATTTCGGGAGTTGGAAGGGTGGCAGGTAGTACCTCTCCCTTCTCCTCCCCACCCTCCATAAACACATAGAATAAGTACTTCTCTCTCCCACTAACCCGAACCGAGCTAACAACACGAAGGTTTTTTTCACCTTGGAAAAGGCCTATAGTAGACTAAAGCATCTGTGAAGAGATTTCCTCTATCGATTATTTTAACTATTTGTGCAGCTAAAGGAAAGCAGTTTAAATTTAACTGATATGAAGATGAGTAACAGACTTACATCACCTTAAGGCTCTGACAAACTTTTTTAAATGCCACAATCAGAAATACCTAAGGTAAGATCATACATTGCAGTATCATAAATAACTTGAAGAAATGTGTTTTCAATGCTGACAATGAATTTAAATACCAAAACTCAAAAGTTAGCATTAAAGAATAGGTGTGTTATGTATTCATTTAAATAAATGCTTGAGTAAATACGTTATTTACATTATTTATAAATTCTATTTAAATACATTATTTAAAACAGTATCTTTTGACAAAAAAATAAAACAAGTTTCAGAGTTGGCAAAATTTGAAGTCTTGTTTGCTGGTAAGGAATGGATAAGATGGCTATCAATAACAGCCATTTAGAAACCAGCATGAACCACTCTCCAGTCAAATAAAACTAGGGCTTCTAAGAGCTTTCCTCTCACACACTGACCAGAATAGAATTCAAAGATCATCTTGTAAAACATACTACAAAATTCTGCTTAAAAACTATGCAAATACACAAAGAATTCCTAATATAACTACCAAGGCATAGTATAAACACAGCCAAGCCCACATATGTGAAGACTATAATTCACCCCCTCAAATACAACTTTTACCTCCATTTCTTCTGACTCTGCCTTATTTTCTGCTGGCATCTGCTGCTGATGCTCTTCAACCTGTGGTTCTTCTTGGTCCACTTGCATCTTCTGAAAAACACGTCACATCAAAACCTGAAACTAGCAACCTTCATGACACATAGGCTATAAGTCCCATGGTATCTAATGCCTGCTGAATTACCGCCATAAGAGTCCAGCAATGATACAAATGTTACCCTAGAACACAAGTTCTCCTCTCTGGATCTCAGTTACCACACCTGCACATTAGCGATGACACCTGCCCTGTCCTTACATAAACAAGAGTGACTGAGGAATTGCTTTACAAACCATAAGTACTCATAGAACACAGTGTGGCACTATTTAACACAATAGTCTCTGAAGAGAGCATGGGTTTCTTTCTACAAGCTTCCTCATGAATAAATCTCTCTAGCCTTAACTTTTTAAAGCAGTTTTTAAATCAGCCTTTTCCTCCTCAAAAATACAACCATTGCATGCATTAGGGGAGGTAAATACCTTGAGAATTCTGTTAAAAGGCAAAAGTCTGACAATAATGAAAAAGAAGAGAGAAGTTTGTGGAGACCCTGAATCAGTGGCTTTCACTGTCAAAAGCACAACAGAAAAACTTCAGAGGCTTTTAAAACTACTGACCCTGTGCTCTAGGCCAGCCCAACTCACACAAATTTCTGGGGATGTGGCTCAGACATTTGTAGTTTTATAAAACCTCGATTTTGATGCACAATAAGGATGAGATTCAGTGCATGAGTTCAGCAAATGAGTATAAAGTCTATTCTACTTGTAAAAATAATCAACTGACACTAACATTCTTCAGTAATCAAAAAGAACCAAGAACTCAAATTGAGAAATGCATACTCTGAAGGGAAGCAACTGTTTCATTTCTATATAAAGTCTGTGTAAAGACTTTCAGCTCACCCATACTAAGGGAAGGGGACGCATGCAAACCCACACTCAGAAACTCTGTCACAATGTTTCTTCCCTTGTCACCCAGTCTATTTGCTAGTTTCTAGACAAATCACCTCAGGGCCATCATAAATGGTACAAAATGTCCAGATTACCTCTTCTTCCTTTGCATTCTGATCTGTTTCCATCGGTTCCTCATTTTCCTCAAACTTGTGCACTTCCACTAGAGATGCACTGGACACACTGAAAATGCCATGGACATTTACTCGAACCTTAACTTTCACTTTTGAACTGGAACCATCAGACTGAGGAGTGATTTTCTGAACTGAAAACTGAGCTAGGGACATATAAAAGACAAAAAAGAACAAATAACTTAAGAAGAGGAATTCAAACATGTATAATGCCCAAATGGCCAGGTTATGTCTATTTCTAATGACCAGTACCATGACACCTCAAACAAGCGAAGTAGGTACTCTCTTAGAATCATACTACATCATCACATGTCCCCTTCCTCTTCCGCTAAGTCAAACTCTTCTCCCAATTAAGGACTCAAACATCTCCTAACCCTCCAAACATATCTTTCCCCCCAGTCCTTTATTCCAATTCACCTTTATATGCTACTGCCAGATAAATGCCTACAATAATTTTGTCACATTCTCCTCTGCTGGGAGAGGAAAAAAAATAAAAACAATGATTCCATAGTGCTTCTGTAATTTGTCAAGAAATTGCCAATTGTAGATTCAGTTACTAAACCAACGTTTTTTTTTTTTAAGTTTTTTTTTTTTTTTTTTGACAGAGTGACAGAGACAGAGAGAAGGGGGAGGGCCCAGAGCAGTCTCCATAGTTGACAGGATCAGTTTTCCACATAGTTTCACTCCACAGGTGGGCACAAGGCTACGCAGGGCAGGAACTGGGCCGGGAGCCTCCACATAGACCCCGGCAAGAACTGAACTGGGGGCACACCCCAGTCCAGTATATGGGTCCACCTGGGCTGGAGCCGGGATTCAATCCTCAGTCTCCAGGGCTGTAAAGTGAGCGCCATCCTGGTTTCCCCTACTAGGCTTCCCCTACTAATGCTTTTTAATTCACAAAACTTTGCAAAGCATGAATGATCATCCTTATTCCTGTTTTATAATACAAATGAGGAAAACAGCAGGTTAGCTTTCCACAGCTTCTAAGTGCCATTCAGGATATTCAAAGTCTGTAATTATCATATAACACTAGTTTCTCTCTCCTCAACTGGTTCTATTTCCAGATTACAAGTTTCTCAGTCTATAAAGACTCTAGACAATATGGCTTCATAACTTATATTGATATCACAATTTCCTAATAATTTTCTGTGTACATCTTATGACTCTATGTTAGGGTCAAAATTAAATTTAATGTTTTTCAGTATCTAGCACACTATGCACAAGATACAGACACCCACAATGTGCATTAACCAAGAAATACTGTCCCCACAACAGAAGAGCCAATTAAATAACGATCATCCTCCTGTTTTTAACTTGGTAACAAGACTACAAGAGGCTGTTTTGGTGATCTAAAATACCCAAATTTTAGAATACTGTACTTAATTACTCTGCTTATCCAAGCTCTCCCAAGAATATGTAACTTTTTTTTTAATTCCCAACTCTTTACTTACCTATAGCAGGATCTGGATAGGGCAAATCCTGAGGAGAACTATAATAGGCCTCAAGAGTGAAAGGTTCCTTTCTATAAAACGTAAGTACTTTAGAGAAAGGAGCAGCATGATATTTTGAAAATACTTCACAGTCACTGAATGGAGAAAATAGATAAAAATACAGAAATTTAGGGTATTCCTAACATTTTTTGCCCATGTATTCAAAGTTTATAATTATTAGACAGCCTTAGTTACTCATCTCAACTGGCAACATTTCCAGATTATAAGAGTTTCCAAGAACAAAATACACGCACGCACACGTCTTTTTTTTTTTTTAAGGACTATATTTCAATCAGCACTAACACACCAATTATTTAAGCAGGATCAAGTATAGGAAACCTAAGAACACAAATTTATTCTGACAACTAAAATAAGTAATCATTGTGCTTCATGTACTATAACAAAATGTTATAGATTTGTGTAAGTTGAAAGAGAGAGCAACATTTTATTCAGACTTAACACTGAAGTAACTCTAAGTATAAAAAACACTTATTACCTTGACCCTTCTTCAGCTGGAGAATTCCATCTCAGAGATATTGGATAAGGTACTACGTCAGTGATAGAAAATTCTCTGACTTTGAAGGCAGGCGATAAGATTGCACACTAGAATAATAATTTTTAAAAATTCCATTTGACAAGTATAAACTGATATCACAAGATCTTTAAAAAATGACTTAAGAGCATAGTTTTTAAGGATAGTTTTTAAATATTTACATCAATAATTTACCAATGTCTGAATAAGCAGTTTTACAATTCTTCATCATTTGTCAAATTACCTTTATAATCTGTTCCTTATCACTGTTCCATTAATCCCAACCTTTAATTGATGTACAATGCTACTTCATACATAGACAACAGATAATATGCCAAATTCTAGCAGTATTTCAAGGCCTACCTAGGTTTCTAGTAAATTAATTCATCTTATTACATGTTATAACATACAAATGCATTTATAAACATCACCTCTGATATCTACTTTAAAAGTTTCAGAATCTCACACCTTGAAATTACCTTGAATTAACAGCAGATTTTAGCTGGACACACAAAACCACTGCCGTCTTGTTACAATGACCTACAAGCGGTTACCTGTGGAAGAAAGAAAACCCACCTGCAGTGCACAGCCTCGAGTGACAGCTTCATCAGCATTTAGTGTTGTGCTCAGTTCTTTACCAAAAAATTTGCTGATTATCTCTTTTATTGCAGGGATTCGTGTCGCACCACCAACTACCTCCACTGCATAAATATCTTCTTTCTTCAATTCTATTTTAAAATGATGAAATTACACATTTAAGTAATTTTTAAATTACTATTTTACAGTGAAATAAAACAATATAACATCTTATCACAACAAAATAACTCACAGGTATCTAACAGAACCCCACCTCCCCCAGCCCCATCCACAACAACATACAGGCAAACACTAATGCTTATACACACGTAGGTATTCGACATCTGGAAACAAGTAGTTATGTTATGATGCTCAAAATAATGGAAGCAGGATGGCACAATACTGGGATTTAGGAAGTGAGGGTCAAGAATACTCAAATGTCCTACAACCTAAGAGTCCCAAAGAATTGTTAGAACATGAACAGCTAAGTTAGCCACAAGATAAGAGGGCCTGGAGGGGAGACAAGAACGGCTCAGTGGTTGGGCACTTGCCTCGCAATTGTAAGGTCTGGGGTTTGATTCCTGGCCCCAGCCCATGCAACCCCATATGTTGAACTGCAGTGCAACTGCTAACCACCAGGATGGCTCAGCAGTGAAGGTTCTCGCCTCCCACAAGGGAGGCCCCTGGTTCGGTTCCACCCCACATGCCCCACATCCACCTGTGTGGAATGAAACCATGTTGCAACTAATTATGTACAACTATGGAGACTGCTCTGGGCCCTCCTCCCTCCCCTCTCTTTCTCTTACCTTATCTCAAAACAATAAAATCTTTAAATAAAAAAGGACTCCAAATATGGGATCACCCCTGACATGGCATGAAAGGAAAAAAGTTATATATTCAGATGCACATCTAGCCACTCCAGCCCTCCATCCAGAGTATAAGAATGGTCTACAGGGGAAGCCAGGATGGCTTAGTGAGTTAAGCGCTCACTCTGGAGCCCTGGGACCAAGGATCGAATCCCGACCCCAGCCTGTGCAAACCCATATGCTGAACTGCGGAGTGCCCCCAGTTCAGTTCTCACTGGGGTGAGACCCCGACCCAGTTCCTGCCCTGTGCAGCCCCGCCCACCTGTGGAATGAAACTATGTGGAAAAACTGATGATGTACAACTATGGAGAATGTTCTGGGCCCTCCCCCTTCTCTCTGTCTCTGTATCTCTCTCTCTCTCTCTCTCTCTCTCTCTCTGTCAAAAACAATGAAAATAAATCTCTAAAAATAATTTTAAAAAAAAGAATGGGCTATATAACAACACATGTATAATTTCGTATTAGAGAGGATGAAGGTACACACCAAGGTTCTGCTGTCACTCACTTTACAATTCTTAATACCACCTCATTTCCTGGTCACATTTTACATAATAAACACTGACAACTTGTTGAGAAAGGCTATTTAAAGAAATAGGCTGTCCTATTATGGAAAGGATGTGCCTGTTTCCCATAATCATTGTGATTGAAGAGTTGTGCCTCTGTCAAACTGATAGTATTTCTCAACACTCTGAAATAGTTAGCAACCAAAACAACAGTGAACTCTAGGTAAAAGTTTGTCATTTGGAAACATTAGTAATACATTTCTAAATCAAACCTCAACTTCTTAACCTGAGATAAGAAAGCATCCTGTTAAAGAATGTGGTTATCACACCCTCCCTTTGCTCTTTTTGTCATTCAGCAAACAGAAAAGTCACTGACAGAAAACTTTAATACTACAGCAGTGTTGCAAAAAATACTACCACAATGAAATAACTGAAAAGTGTGTATATATCCATCTTTCATCCTGAATTAGGTTTCATGGGAAAACTTTTAGATTTCCCTGGACACGATTATCAAAGATTACTTGGGGGGGGGGGGGGGACAGACCTAGGGGAGAGCTCCATAAGCAAGATATAAAGTAGATTATATAGGACTAAAGTAGTTCATGCAATGAAAATTTGTATGACTGGGGAAAAAAGTGATAAAGACTGTGAGATACACAATCAACAACATAAATACTTACTGGCTTGTTCCAAAACACTACGAAGTGGTGGCTCCACTCTAGCTAAAAGATCATCACACATCTCTAGAAATTTGCCTCTGACAAAAAGAAATAAAAGGTTAAATCACATTCTACTTTTATGTGGAATGGATGGCTATAAACAAAGATAACAAATATTGGCAAGGATACAGAAAAAACTTGATACCTCATACATTCCTAGTGGGAGTATAAAATAGTGCAGCCACTTTGGAAGTTTGGCAATTCCTCAAAATTTAAACACAGTAACCATATGAGCCAGCAATTCTCCTCTAGGTATATATGAAAGAGAATTAAGAACATACGACCACACCAATACTTGAAACTAATAATAAAGAAACAGGGATGCCAGGATAGCTCAGTGGTTGAGCGCTTCCCTCACAATCACAAGATCCAGGGTTTGATTCTCAGCCTCAGACCATTCAAACCCCGTAAGCTGAACTGCAGAGCAACTGGTGACCACCATTCAGTTCCCGCCCTGCCCCACACCCCAACCGTGTGGAAAGAAACCATGTCACAACTAAGGATGTACAACTATAAAGACTGCTCTGGGCTCTCCCCCATTCATATTCATTCATTTTCTCTCTCTCTCTCACCTTCTCTCAAACAATAATAAATCTTAAAAAAAAAAAAAATTAAACTCATTCCACATTAAAACATGAACACGAATGTTCACAGTAGCATTATCCCTAAACAGCCAAAAAAAAATGGGAGGAAAACCCTAAAGTCCATCAGGTGTATTCAGCAATAGAGAGAAATAAATACAATGACTGATGCATGTTTGAACACAGATAAACTTTTTAAATATTAAGTTAGATTGAAAAAACAGGCCAATCCAAAAAAAAAAAAAACAAAGATGACTGAACTTATATAAAATGTTTAGACTAGGTAACTTCATAGACAGTGTAGATTAACAGCTACCTAGGGCTGGGATGAGGAAGGCAAGATATGAAAAAACAATTAATAGGTAATTTTTAAATACATTTTATAACAACTTTAGGTTTACAGAGAAATAAACAGAAAAGTACAGAGAATCCCTATATAACCCAGTTCCCTTATTGACATCTTGCATTAGTGATGCATTTCTAACAATTGATGAGCCAATATTGATACGCATAATACATTATGGTTCAACAGGTTGACAATGTGTAGTGATATTTATACACTATTATAATATCACAAGGATAGTTTTACTGACCTAAAAATCCTCCTATTCATTCCCCCCTCCCCTAAACCACTGCCAACCACTGATCTTTTTACTGTCTCTATAGTTTTACCTTTTCCAGAAAGTCATTAATTAATAGTTGGAATCATACAGTATGTAGCCTTTGCAATTTTGGCTTCTTTTACTAAGGAATACGTATATACGGTTCTTCTATGTCTTTCCACAGTTTGCCAGCTCATTTAGTGGTTCTTTATATGAGGTGATGAAAACACTCTAAAATTCAGTTGTGGTGATGGCTCCACAATTCTGTGAATATACTAAAAACCACTAAAATACATATGGTCTGAAAAGTATCCAACCATGTAACCATTCTCATTATATTGACAATGGCTGTATATTTTTTTGGACAGCCCTCGTATACTTTTAAAGGGTCACTTTTATGAATTACACCTCAATGAAAATAAATAAGAAATGTAGAAAATATCCACTAGAATGGCAAAAATTCAAGACCACCTACAAATACTGTTGAGGATAAGTAGCAACCAAAACTCTTACATGTTGGTAGGGGTGTAAAATGGACTGTTTTATTCCTAATACAAGCCATTCCTCAAAAAGCTAAACACAGAATTAACACAGGACCCAACAACTCCACTCCTAGGTATAGGAGTATATCCACAAGAACTGAAAAGAAGAGACTCAAACAAATACTTGGTTCATGGATGTTCATAGCAGCATTATTCACAATAGCTAAAAGGCAGAAATAAACCAAATGTCACTCAACTAATGAACGGATAAATAAAATATGTATATCCATACAAATGAAATACCATAAAAAGCAATGAAGTACCAATACACGCTATAATACAGAGGAACCTAGAAAATATGTTAAATACAAGAAGCTAGACAAAATAAAGAAGCCAAACATATTATATTACTGCATTTATATGAAATTTCAAGCACAGGTAAATCCAGAGATAAAAAAATAGAATGGGGGGAAGCCGGGATGGCTCAGTGGGTTAAGCGCTCACTTTGCAGCGCTGGGGACCGAGGATCGAATCCCAGCCCCGGCCCCTGGGGACCCATATGCTGAACTGGGGAGTTCCCCCAGTTCAGTTCTCTCTGTCTCTGTATCTCTCTCTCTCTGTCTCTGTCAAAATAAATAAATATATATATATATATTTAAAAAAAAAGAATGGTAGGTACCATGGGGCAGAGGTAAGGAGAAATGGAAAGTAACTGCTTAATGGGTCTGACATTTCATTTGGGAGGTGATGAAAATGTTTTGTCACTAAATAGAGGTGGTCATGGCACAACACTGTGTATATACTAAATGCCACGAATTGTTCACTTTAAAATGGTGTAGGAATTTTACCTTCTTTTAAAAAGGTAATTAGACAAAATGCTATATCAGAAATAAATTACTTGGTTTCATTAATTTAAAAAAAAAAAGGTGGGATGCCAGGTTGAGCACTTGCCTTGTAACCTCAAGGTCCTTGGATCCATAATCCAGGCCCTGGCTCATGCAAACTCATATGCTAAACTGCAGCACAACTGGTAATCGCCAGGATGGCAGTGAAGGTTCTCGCTTCCCATGCAAGAGGACACCAGTTTGGTTTCCCCCACCCCTCCGGCACCCCCAGCACAGCCCCACATCCACCTGTGTGGAATGAAAGTATGTTATAATTAATGATGTACAACTAGAGACTGCTCTGGGCCCTTCCCCAGTCACTCTCTCACCTCTCAAAAAAACCTGGGGGACGGGGGGATGGGGGGGGGGCTGCTACTGAGTATTAAAGACTAAATGAAGGGGAAGCCGGGATGGCTCAGCAGGTTAGGTGCTCCTTTACGGCACTGGGGACCAGGATCCAATCCCAGCCGCAGCCTGTGTGGACCTTTGTGCTGAACTGGGGTGTGCTTCCCATGCAGGAGGCCCCCAGTTCAGTTCTTGCCCACTAGTACTGGCCCTGGCTCGAGGGGGCGTGCCTCCCATGCAGGAGACCCTCAGCCCAGTTCTGGCCCTGCACAGCCCCTGCCCACCTGTGTGGAACAAAACCATGTTGAAAACTGATGACATACAACTATGGAGACTGCTCTAGACCCTCCCCCTTCTCTGTCTCTCTCCCTGTCAAAAACAATATAAATATTTTTTAAAAAGACTAAATGAAGGCTATGAAATAGAATAAATAACAGCAATGTGCCCTGACAATACAGACACAGTACAGTTTCGTTTTTTTTAAAAAGCAGCACACAAGCTAATAAACTGTTATCAGTTTTTCAGAAGTATAACAAGTATCTATTTGGCTCTCATAATTATATAACATTCCACTAACAATTTCTAAAACACAAACTGTATGCCCCCACACTCCAGCACCCCCCCTCAACATAACACACAAAACTGCTACTTGATAAAAACAGAACCACCATTTTCAAGCAGGGAGGAATGGGGACTACAAATCTGGTTATAAGGAACAATAATCTAATTCTGGCAAATCAGAGGCAATTTAAATTCCACCTCAACTTTCTGTTGATAGCTCAAGGCCACACTTCCCCAAACAAGCCATCAGTCTTGCCTGAATTCTCCCAATACTAAAGGGGGACCCCCCCACCCGAAAAATAAAATTATCTACTGTAGTGTGGGCCTCTTGTAGTACAGGCTTCCTCTATTAGGTAAGTGTTCCAGGAATCCATCTGTATCAGTGTTACCAGCTGGCACTGTTATGAGAGGCTGTGTTCGACTTCAGTGAATTATTTTTGGAGCCTTTTTTTAAAGTGTTTAGCCATTTCATGATGGGTGATTTCCACAAACAACGTGCAACATGACAACGCACTTGCCAATTCAAATGGCATGACCCCGACACCCCACCCTCCCTATTCACCAGATCTCATCCCGAGCTTTTTTTGTTTGTTTCCCCGCTAGAGTCCTCAAAGGGAAACGTTTTGCCCATGTGGAAAAAGTGAAACAAAAAACAGCAAAGCACTAAAATGCATCAAAAATGGTAACTTAAAAAACTGTTTTGAGCAGTGGAAGAAGTGTCTCAATAGGCATATTGCATCAAACAGAAAGTATTCTGAAGGTGAAGTTTAAACATGTTAGAATACCCAATTTTTTTATAAATAAAATTCCAGGGGGTTTTGGGTCCACCCTCCTATAGTTCACATCATAAAAGAACATCTCACTCTCACCATCCAAGCAACCTATCAAGACAACACTAACATTCTGGGCAGGTGTTTCTAAGGACAGCCCTCAAACACTAATTACCCAGAATTCTAGTTGCACTGTAGAACACCAAAAAGCTATTGTACTCAAGTGATCCTGAACCACCCAAAAACACGAATTTATGAATCAATGGCTAAATCAAATTCAACATAATTCTGCATTAAAGCACTTTGCCCTGATTTTATGAAAACTGGTAATCAAGTATAATTCATTCACATGTAAAGAGCTACCAAGTTCCTAGAATATTCAATTAATCAGAAAAAAAGTTAAGTCATAATTATTAGAATAACCAAATCCAACCTACACATAGAAAGCAGGATCCTGAATGGCCTCTAATTTTTACCTGTAGAACAGAAGTTATCAATATTACAATCACAATGATTTCAACAATTAGCTAATTAAGGCTAATAAGTGGGTAAAAATCAGTTCAGTTTAACATCAAAAATATTAATGTAATTACCTATTCATTGTTCCAGATACATCAACATCATTCATAAAACATTCGATGTTCAAAGGAAGGTCTGAAGCATTTGCACTCATCAATTTCTTGAGTTTCTCACACTCTTGAGACAGTCGTAACAAAGCACGGATTTTGGACTTTATGTCTAGTTTGTATTTCTTTCCAAATTCTTCACAAAAGTGATTTACTAATACCTCATCAAATTTTCTGCCTCCCAGTGTTGTGTCAAATGCAGTGGCCAGAACCTTAGAAAAAAGATAATCATTCAAAAATAAGCCAATCAGTTTAAAATTTTATGAGATGTATTGAACTGGTAAATTGTACTGAAAAGGGCAGGGGAGATATTAAGGTTGAAACAGGGCAACATTCATGTGTCTTTTAATCACTGTTACAACCACTGTGAAGAGACACCGCATTCCCCAGTTTACAGATGATGCTACAAGCAGAGAGAGATCAGATAATTTTCAGGTCACAAAGCTGATAATCAGTAGAAGCAGAATCCAAAATCCAGTCTCAATTTCAAACTCCATGCCCTCTCCATCAATCAGATTCCAAATAGTAATTACATATCCAAGACCAAATACACTAAGATGTATACAATTCCAGCCTTACTGCTATGTGAGTAATACCAAAGGCCTAGTTCTATGCAGTTTACTACCAGGAAGGATGCTAAAGTCTTTATTCCCAGCAATCTGTTTCTATTTAACAAAGAAGTCTGATTGGGTTATCCATTTTCCAAATCTCTAGCACAGGGGTGTCAAACTGGCTACCCGCGGGTTGGGAGGTAATTTTTTTGGCCCACAATGCTCCGAAATAAAATGAAAATAGAAAAAATTGTTATAAATATTGCCTCAATCTCCCCTAAGCGCTATTTTCTTCATAACAATTTTTCCTATTTTCATTTTATTTCAGAGCAACGTGGTCCAAAAAAATTACCTCCCAACCCGCAGGCCACCAGTTTGACACCCCTGCTCTAGCAGATTAGAATCGAACTAAATCTAATCAGATTCAATAACAATAGCTCAGTGATAACATCCTTATTAATAAAACCATTAAAAACAATTTCTAAGAATGTTAAATGTCATGAAGAAATTTTCTAAGTATGTTAACTGAAGAAAAATAAAACAGGACACAGAACTGAATAAGTACATTGGAATCCAATTTCGTTTTCTTAAAACACTAGAATAAAACACACCAAACTGTTATGAGTAGTAAGATCATGAAATCTTTTTTTTCTTTATACATAAATGTCTTCTACGTTTGTGGATGTTTTTATAAGTATTTTTATAATTAAATTTTAATTCTATTTGGAAAACTGACAAGTGACAGCTAACAGTGAAAGACAAATTTACCAAAAAAAAGAAGATAACCACTAAGAAAATCACGCTGACCCAAAGCCAAGGCTAATTATGACAAGTGTTTTCTGATTAAAAAAGTGAAAGTATAGAAAAAATTTTAGAAATAATTTTATTAGTAATCAAAGGTTTAAACACTGAAAATTACACCTGATCCAGTATTCCTATCTGTTAAAATCACTTCTTGAATTACACCTGATCCAGCATTTATATCTGTTAAAATCACTTATTTCCCAACCATCCCAAAGCTTTGTTTCCTTTAAAAAACAACTTAAAAACAATACAAACCAGAATATAAAGAACAAAGTTAGTTCAGAGAAAAGAGAACTATAACTAAATGCCCTCCAAACCTAACAAATAGGTTTTGAGATAGTCCCCTACCCACCAATCCCCAAATTGAGGGGAGAAAGCCAATTCAGACCTTGGTAACAAGAACACTAATATACAACCCAAATAATTAAACATTTGTTTTTTAAATCCTTGGATCTTAAACAAATTCTAGATAAAAATCATGCTAGAAAACTGATTTTATATCCCACTGTGGAACTAACATGTACCAGCAAATTCAAATGTGACTGTGACAAGCCTCTGGCCCCTCCTTGCCTTTTAACACTGCCAGACTTACCTGTGTACAAAGCAAAACACTGCTCTCTCCAGAGATCTAAGCTTTCCATAAATCTAGAATATTATTCTGAGTCTGGTTTCTTTAGGCCATCAAGTTTTAGTCCCCCCACCCTTTTCCCAGAACATTCAAAACTTTAAGAGCTAGAAGAGGGGGAAGCCAGGGTGGCTCAGTGGGTTAAGCGCTGGCTTTGTAAGACCGAGGATTGAATCCCGGCCCCAGCCCATGCAGACCCATATGCTAAACAAGGGAGTGCTTCCCCTGAGGGAGGCTCCCAGTCTGGTTCTCACCTCCCAGTTTGGCTAATGGCTCAGAGGGCATGCCTCCCATCCTGGAAGTCCCCCAGCCCAGTTTCCCACTGCACAGCCCCCACCCATATGTGTGGAACAAAAACCATGTCAAAAACTGATGATGTACAACTATGGAGACTGCTCTGGGCCCTACCCTTTCTCTCTCTGTCTGTCTCTGTCCAAAAATAAAATACCGTATTTTCCGGCGTATAAGACGACCGGTCTTATACGCCGGAAAATATGGTAGGGGAAGCTGGGATGGCTCAGCAGATTAAACGCTCACTTTGCAGCTCTGGAGCCCGAGGTTCAAATACCGGCCCTGACCCAGGAGGACTCATATGCTGAACTGGGGTGTGTTCCCAGATCAGTTCTTGCTGGGGCCTAAGCAGAAGGCTCCCAGTCCAGTTCCTGCCCTGCACAGCCCCGCACCCACCTGTGGAATGAAACTATATGGAAAACTAAGGCTGTCAACTATGGAGACTGTTCTGGGCTCTCTCTCTTCTCTCTATCTCTCTCTGTCAAAAAAAAAAAACAATAAATCTTTAAAAAAATTAAAATAAATCTTAAAAAAATAAAAGTGACTCACAGTTGTTTGGTTCACATTTGTTTTAAAAAAAAAGAACTAGAAGAGAATACATTTATTATAATCTAACCTTCAGTGTAAAACAACCATGTCCAATCCTCGGTTTATGGTCCATGGTCCATGGTCCACATGTGGTCAGGACGATTTTGAATGCAGCCTAACACAAATTTGTAAACTTACTTAAAACACTGAGATTTTTTTTACAATTTGTTTTAGCTCTTCAGCTATTGTCAGTGTTGGTATATTTTATGTGTGGCGTGGTTCAACACAATTCTTCTTCTAATGCAGCCCAGGGAAGCCAAAAGGTTGGACACCCTTATTATACAACATCAAGGCACTACATGTTAAAGAATCCTCCTAATAAGCCTGCAGGTAAGCATTATTTTCCCTCTATTATAGATTAAGAAAAATAAGGCCCAAGAACCTTGTAAGCTTTTTCCTCAAGGCCTATGTTCTTTGCTTCACACCATACCAACTCAAATTATTTCAGCCTTACAAATTCCACCCCATCCCTACATACCTTAGTTTCTAGTTCAGATGACTCACAGCAAGTTTCTATTAATAAAATAAAATCCTTTAACCAATTATTTAAACTGCCTCTCACAAATTTCTAATTACCATACATTAGTAATGCAGTCTTTCAGAAAAAACATACTTACTTTAAGTTTTCCTCTGTTAAATGAACATACAGAAACTTGATAAGAAGAATGCCCCATGTCTACAAAAACTACATTTCTTGGTTTATCTTCTAAAGCAGGAAGATCTTGCTTATAGATTCCATATGCAAGAGCAACTACATAAAAAAATAAAAAAAATTCAATTCAACATACTATTACCTTCTAAGTAGTGAACTTAAAATTCATTTAAGTTGGAAAAAATATTTTGTACATAGTGAATGAAGCTGTATCATCTGCAGTTTTAGAAAGAATCAAATTCTTTATAAGCTTTGTGTAATTTATCCATGAAGACCATTAGCTTCAAAGAGTTAGCGTATTTTTCCATGTATAACTTGATACTTTTGTCTAAAATTGTGAGACCAAAAACAGGGTTGTCTTATACATAGGAGTAACCCATGTATTGATTTCTTAATGTTGGATTAGAAACACATCTTATACACAGAAAAATGCAGTAAATGCTGACATTCACTTAGGGTTCCTCAACGGTTCCAATTTCAATGATTTCCACAGCTGTTCCCAAAACACTTCACCCACTTTCCCAAACATACTTTCCCAGATTCCTTCTACCCTTGTGCTAGACTTCTGATACCCTGGTGCAGAATTTCTTGCACCTGTGTGCAATTTCAATATTCCCACATAGCCTGTCCCTGAGCTGTTGCTTTACACTCCACTCCTCTGACTCCACCAGTCCACAAGCCGTGAAAAAGGCCAATCTCCAAACACAACAAATGTGTTCCTTCCCAAACAACCACATGATTAATTACCAACGTTAAGTACTATGAAGGTACAGAGGAAGTACTGGCCATATGAATTCTTCACATGTAACAGCATTACCAAAAATACTATGCATGACTCATAGGTGGTAAGCACTCCAAGAAAAATAAACAAGAAATTCTAGGGTTTTAAGATTTTACAACCTTCAAAATTAAGCAAGGTTGGTGAAGCCGGGATGGCTCAGTGGGTTAAGCGCTCACTTTGCAGCACTGGGGACCGAGGATCGAATCCCGGCCCCGGCCTGTGTGGACCCATGTGCTGAACTGGGGAGTTCCCCCAGTTCAGTTCTCTCTCTGTCTCTGTATCTCTCTCTCTCTCTCTGCCAAAAACAATTAAAAAAAAAAAAAAAATTTTTTTTTTTTTTTTTTTTTAATTAAGCAAGGCAAAAATTGTAGTTAAGAGCCCCTCACCTGCAGTAGTTTCATTCATTAGTCGCAGGCAATTCAGACCAGCAATCTGTGTTGCATCCATCACTGATCGTCTTTCTGCATCAGTATAGAAACAAGGAACCTAGAAAAAAATTTGAACGTTTACTGTTAAAGATTCCTCATTTAAGACGCACTTAGCGAAAAATCAGTATATCTGGAAACACCCTAAGTACCTACAGCAATTTTTTCCTTATGTGATCAACAGAGTATTTCAAACCAGTAGAAAAGTTAGAAAATGCAATGAGTAGTGTTAGGACAAATGGATAGCCAACTATATAGATCAAATAAAGTTGCATCCATCTCTACTGTACACTTTATACCAAAATATAGTTCAATCAAAGACTTACGTGTTAAAAACAAACAAAGAGATATCAGAATGAAAGGGAATTTTGCCATCAGAATAGGAAAGGATTTTCTGAAGACTTTATAACACAAAACCCAAAAGAAGAAAAAAGAGGGGAGGAAATTAATACATAAAAAATTCTAATGACCAAACAGGAAAAAATATTTACAATTCATATCATAAGTGTAAAGAGCTAATCTAATATATGAAGAACTACAAATCAAAATGAAAACCATAAACTCAAAATAAAATGAGCAAGGGGACGATGGGATAGCTCAGCAGGTTGAACGTGAGGTCCAGGGATCACATCCCAGCTTCAGCTCATACAAACCCATATGCTAACTGCAGAGCAACTGGTAACCACTGAGCATGGCAGCGAATGATCTCACCTCCCAAGCAAGAGGTCCCCAAATTCGGCTCCCGCCCCGTGCAGCCCAACATCCACCTGTGTGGAATAAAACCATTTCACACCTAATGATGTACAACTATGGAGACTGCTCTGGGCCCTCCCGCCTTCTCTCTCTCACCTTCTCTCAAACAATAAAAAGTAAATCTTAAAACTAATAAAATAAACATAAAATAAGAACATTTTTTAAAAAAAGGAAAAAACAAAATCACTTTTAATTTTTAAATGTTCATTTTGGGGATGCCTTGATGGCTCAGCGGGTTGAGCGCTCACCTTTCGGCCCCGGGGTCCAAGGATCTAGTCCAGGCCCATGCAGACCCATATGCTGAACTGTGGTGAGCTTCCCATGTGGGAGGCCCCCAGCCCAGTTCCCTCCCTACACAGTCCCACACCTACCTATGTGTAATAAAACCATGTCAAAAACTAATAACAAATGAACAACTATGGAAACTGCTCTGGGCCTTACCCCTTCTTTTTCTCTGTGAAAAGCAGTAAAACTTAAAAAAAAAAAAAAGGCGGAGGCCAGGATGGCTCAGTGGGTTAAGCGCTCACTTTGCAGCCCCGGGGACCGAGGATCGAATCCCGGACCTGGCCCGTGCGGACCCATATGCTGAACTGGGGAGTGCACCCAGTTCAGTTCTTACCAGGGTGAGACCCCGGCCCAGAGTTCCTGCCCTGTGCAGCCCCGCTCCCACCTGTGGAATAAAACTATGTGGGAAAACCAATGATGTGCAACCATGGAGACTGTTTGAGGCCCTCCCCCTTCTCTCGGTCTCTGTATCTCTTTCTCTCTCTCTCTCTGTCAAAAACAATAAAAATAAATTTAAAAAGTTCATTTTAACCTAAGAGTAAAATATTACAATCACACACACTTTGATACCATTATTCTCCTATTAGGGTTAGCTAATACACCAAAATATGCTGTGCTGGTATGGCTGTGATCAAACAAACCTTCTCAAACATTGCTGGTGGAAGTGTAAATTAGCATTAATTCTTTAAAGGGCAATTAAACAACAGCTATTAAAATTACAAATACAGGGTAAGCCGGGATGGCTCAGTGGGTTAAGCGCTCACTTTGCAGCGCTAGGGACTGAGGATCGAATCCCAGCCCCAGCCGTGTGGACCCATATGCTGAACTGGGGAGCTCCCCCAGTTCAGTTCTCTCTCTGTCTCTGTATCTCCCTCTCTCTCTCTCTCTCTCTGTATCTCTCTCTCTCTGTGTCAAAACAAATTTAAATAAATAAATAAATAAATAAATACCAATGAACAAAAATGTTTAAAAAAAAAAAAATACAATATCCCTTCTCTACAGGGGCTGTGGGGGGGTGGAAGGTTGGGTGTCCCAACCGAACCCTATATATACTGTTTTTTCTTATACACACATACCTACCGTAAGGTCTAATTTATAAATTAGGTACAGTAAGAGATTAACAAAAATAACATAATAAAATAGAACAATCACAAAACACTGTAATAAAGGTTATGCAAATGCTGTATCTCTCTCAAAGTGGATATGCTGGAACAAGGGGATGATTCACAATCCAGGCAGGACAGAGCAGAACTCAGAATGGCATACAATTTATAACGTATAAATTGTTTATTTCTGGAATTTTCCATTTAATATATGTAGATCGTGGTTCACTGGGTGTTAACTGAAACTGGGGAAATGGACACAGTTAACAAGGAGGAACTACTGTACACATATCCTTTGCCCCAGTAATTGCACATCTAAGAATTTAGCCTATAAATCCCACACACTTATTAAGAGCAAAATGATATTTGCTCAAGATTACTATTACATCATTCTTTAAAAATAAATAAATAAGTAAAAGCTGGATGTCCAAAAAAAGAGACTAGGTAAATAAGTACACACACAAACTGGAGGACTTTGCAGCCACTAAAAAGAATGATGCACTCCTTTATTGGTATGTAACAAATACAAGATAAACTTTCCAAAATTTAAAAAAAAGGAAAAAAGAACCTATACATATTTGCTTCAGTACACAAAAATCTCTGGAAATATATTAAAGTGGTAATACTGGTAACCTTAGGAAGGAAAAATTACTTACTAGGTAGCAGAGGGTGCTGAAGCTTCCCATCCACCCTCCTTTTTTACGCATTTGATTTCTGAACAATGGGGTTATTATTACTTTCTAAAAAATTTATGTCTTAACAATAATCAAGTTACAAATAAAGCAAAACACACCCAGGCTCTATTTACAATCAGATACACCATTAGTACCAAGAACTACAGGAATGACTGCAGAAAAGAGTTCACATAAGAGGCCAGAGACTGCTATCCTTGGAATTTTGGTACATGGTAGGCAAAGGATACCTACATGACTGACTCCCAATAGAAACCCTGAATTCCTAGCTTACAGGCAAAACTTCCCTGGTGTATGACATTTCACACATGTTGTCACAACTTGTTGCCAAAGGAATTAGCACAGTTGGCCTGATTCCATTAAAAGGGGACTCTTGGAAGCCTGTACCTCGTTTCCCCCAGACATTGTCCACCTCCCTTTTCCCTTTGTTGTTTTGCTTTGTAGCCTTTCCCTGTAATACGTGGTCTAACAAGTTCGTGAACTCATCACATCCCTTATTGCTGAATATCACTATGGTCACCTTCAAAGTACTCCCCTTGGGAAGCTATGCAACAATGCCTGCACCTAGTCCACCCTTCAAAGTAATTTTGGAACTCTTTCTAGAATGGCCATCAGAGCCATCATCATATAGCCCTTGATGTCCTGAATGTCATCAAAATGTCTTCTTTTCATTTCATTTTTGGGTAAAGAAAAAAGTCATTGGGGGGCCAGATCAGGTGAGTAGGGAGGGTGTTCCAATATAGTTATTCATTTACTGGATAAAAACTCCCTCACAGACAGTGTCTTGTGAGCTAGTGCACTGTGATACAAGAGCCATGAGCTGTTGGGGAAAAGTTCAGATCGTTTTCGACTTTTTCAGTCTTTTCAGCACTTCCAAATAAGACAACTTGGTTGACTTTTCAGCTAGTACAAATTCATAATGAACAATCTCTCTGGTATCAAAAAAACTTAGCAACGTCGTTTTGACTCTTGATTTGGACTGACAAAACTTTTTTGTTCATGGAGAATTGGCTGACTTCCATTGTGCACTGACACTTTGTTTCAGGGTCATACTCGTTCAACCATGTTTCATCACCAGTGATAACACAGCCCAAAACATCATCTTGCTTCTCCAAAAGGTCTTGGCAAACATCAACTCTCCTTTGCTTTTGTTCATTCGTGAGCTCCGTCAGGACCATTCTTGCACACACCTTTCTCATGCCAAGATTTTCAGTTAAGATTTTCCTAACTGTTTCTCTATTAATGTTTATTTGGTCTGCTATGCTTCTCATAGTCAGCTGATGATTTTGATACAAATTCAAGAAAATTTTTGCAATGTTTTCATCAGTGCTCCTTATTACCGCATGCCCTGACCTCTTTTCATCAGGGACACTTTCATTGCCCTCAGAAAAACATTTAATACATTTGTACACTGCCATTTTCTTCATGGCATTATCCCCATAAACTTGGACTAACATGTCCCTGATTTAACTTCCACTCTTGCCAAGTTTAACAAGAAATTTAATGTTTGTTGGTTGCTCTAACTCAAGCTCCAACATTCTCACAACAGCACACAAAAACATGCCAACAATGAATGCCAGTCAGCTAGATACTGCAATACTTCAACACAAACACATCTGTGAGACACTGATATACCAAGGTTATGAAACCTTACCGAGTTGTTTGTACAGTGTTGCCAAAGCGCACGATGGCAAGACCTCATAAATCTTGACCAATACAGCTACATGCTGAGTCCTGTGAATTCTCCTAGCAAATCACCAAAACTCAGTGTGTTGTCTTGAGGACAGCCCAATATGTGACTTAACACATCATCCTATATATTGATCCCAAAAGCTGAAAAGGCCACTCAGGCTTTCCACCATTTTACATAAATTTTACTTCTACACTGAGCATAATTGAGGATGCATGTTAAAGGCACTAAGATGGGGAAATAAAGACAAATCTGACAGATCAATGGAAAGTTCAGGAAAGGCAGAAAACATCTCAGAAAACACAGCGTCTGTAGTGAATCCTTAACTCGTGAAGCACCCAGGCTATTTTGTCTTGCTTACTGCTTGGCCTGTTATATCAGATTTCACCGAAATGCTGGCAACTGGAGATCTGTTTAGGTTGCAATAAGGCTGAATGTTTATATATAAAATATATTTGCTGTGTGAATATTTATTATTTACCGCAATTTGTACAATGTATTATTTTAGAAATGCTTTATAGTCAGTCAGTTGTCTGAGATTCTTGTTCTAGTGCAGAAAAAGATTTTTCTTTACCCATGAACGTGAAAATGTCAGAAGAGGAGCGTGAAAGTGATTCTAGTGAAATAATTTTTCCTAAAAAATGGTGGTTATTTTTTCATCATCAGACGAAGAGGATGAGAATATTAAAGAATGGCATGCAAAGGACAACCATTTTTATGTTTACTGTGTTTCAATAAAACTCATTAAATTTTTTTTTACTATTTTTTAACATTATTTTTGTATTTGTGATATCATCTTGAAATTACTTAAAATTTATTAATAGACTGTAATTTTTTTAATTTTATATCATCAGTTAACATACAATATGAAAAGTATACTGTCAGTCACCGGTGACTGACGTGGTCCGAACGGAAAGTTCAGTGTCAGTCACCGGTGACTGACATGGCACTTAACGTGTTAAGTAGCATTTTCATTCTTTGTAGCCCCAGAATGTGGCTCAACACCCACTATTCATTTCTTTCTGACAAATATTCAGTTCTGCTTTCCTAGATAGCCATGATCTAAGGAATCCACCAGACAAAGGACTGGGGAATAAAAATACACCTAACAGTTCTTGCTTTGCCAATTAATGCACCAACATTAAGAGGCCAGAGATAAAATATCAAATGACTACAGACCACTGACAAAGCCAATACAGCCACCCAGATTTCAACAGATGCTAAGAACTCTACCAAACTACAAGCATAAAGCTACGAAGAACCAGGCTTCCACTTAAATGGGGATATGGAAAAGACAAGTGAACCCTACTGCTGCCTTGCCTTTAGTGCTAAATACAGCATCAACAAAGTTATGGGGACAAAAATGAAAGAAAAGACAGTATCTCTCATAGAAAGTACTCAATTATTTTAACAAGTGAATGGCTACCGGACACTATGCTACTTAGGTGTTAGAAGAAATCCACAAAGTAGGCTTTGAAATAAGCCTTTAAATAGGCAGAATAACAGGAGTCCTGAGCAAAAACTTGAGGGCAGAAGAGAGTATTCAAGAAAATGAAGACTAGATTGATAAATTCTTAAAATAATCACATAACTTAAGGCAAAAAAAGGGGGAAGCCAGGATGGCTCAGCGGGTTAAGCGATCACTTTGCAGCCCCGAGGACCAAGGATCAAATCCCAGCCTTGGCCCATGCGGACCCATATGCTGAATTGGGATGTGCTTCCTATGCAGGAGGCATCCAGTTCGGTTTTCATACACACACCCCGCACCCCAGTTCAGCCCCTGGCTCAAGGGACGTGCCTCCCATGCGGGAGGCTCCCAGCCTGGTTCTTGCCCTGCATGGTCCCCGCCCACCTGTGTGGAACAAAACCATGTCGAAAACTGATGACATACAACTATGGAGACTGCTCTGGGCCCTCCCCCTTCTGTCTCTTCTCTGTCTAAAGCAATCAATCTTTAAAAATAAAAATAGGGGAAGCCGGGATGGCTCAGTGGGTTGGGTGCTCACTTTGCAGCGCCGGGGACCAGGGATCGAATCCCGCCCCGGCCCGCGTGGAACCATATGCTGAACTGGGAGCTCCCCTGGTTCAGTTCTCTCTCTGTCTCTGTATCTCTCTCTCTCTCTGTATCTCTCTCTCTCTCTCTCTCTCTCTGTCAAAAATAAAAATAAAAATATTTTAAATAAATAAATAAATAAATAAAAATAAAAAGGTAGTACAGGGGATGCCAGGAACTAGCTCAACAGTTGAGCACACGCCTTGCAACCATAATGTCTAGGGATCAAATCCCAGTCCCAATCCATGTAAAGCCATTATGCTGAACTGTGGTACAACTGGATGGTGGTAAAGGTTCCCACCCCACAAGGCTACACATCCACTTGTGTGGAATGAAACCATGTCACAACTAATGACGTACAACTATGGAGACTGCTCTGGGCCCTCCCCCTTCTCTCTCACACACCATCTTTCAAACAGTAAAATAAATTTTTAAAAAAGAAAGGTAGTATTATTTGTAGCTAAAATGCAAATGCTTCTTCATTCAAGTCCTCAATAATGTGTAGGGATCAAACTCACCGAAACAACACAGTCCACAACAGGCTTTTTAAGAACATTTTCTGCAGTCTCCTTCAGTTTGGACAAAAGCATGGCAGTCACTTGCTCTGTGGTAAAATTTCGTTCTTCCTCCATATATTTCACCTATAATAAAACAACAGTCTAGACTTATATTTCTTCATGTCCAAAGAGCCTAAAGTGAGCAATGTCTCACATCACCAATGAAACATTATTTCACAAGGAAATTGAAGAAACTAGCTTTGAAAGCAAAAATAACTTAAAGGTCACTTTTAGCTTTATAACATGCTTGTCAAATATGCTACATGGAGATGAGAACCACTATGTAAACAATATGTTGTGACAACCTATAAAACTTGAGACAATTTACCTGTGCACAGCAAATTGGTATAGTTCACCATGAGCCACACTGCCCATCCATAAAGAGGTCTGGGGGTGGAAACAATTTTATTATCTGACATACTCTGTGTTTTACTTTGTTTACTATGTTAGCTGTGTTACTATTATCGTCTCCCCAGTTAAGATCCAATCTAACCTGACTATTCATTGCCACAGCCCCAACAACTGACAGACCTGACACAATAAATACTTGGTGAGAACCACAGAATAAATGATGAACAAAGATTTGAGATTTCCTGCCCTGGATAAGTCTGCAACTCTGACAAGAGTTGCAAAACTTTAAATGTTCAAAGACTGGCTAGGATAAGTCCCATCCCACATGTACCCACACTCCTTAAGTATAATCCAGACTAGAAAATGTCAGTCTCTTCATTTAAACTGCTGCTCCAACTCAGCTTGAAAGCCATCTCCTCCTCAACACCTCACTCCTCAGCCCAGCCATAATTTATTCTGCTTTACAATCTAACAGTTCCTCACTTCACTGCCTGATAAAGATGGGAAAATACACCTCCCCAGTGAGCCTCTTTCTAAGCTACCTCTTCTACTTCACTATTTGTCTAATCTAAGCCAACTCCTCCACCCTTGTATTTGAATCCACTTGCTCCCAGGCTTTCTTCCTAGTTTCTTTCTCCTATGGCTCTTGAAATGCTTATAACTATTTTCTTAACAATAAGAACCCCCCCCCCCACACACACACACACACACATTTCCTCACTTCCCTTTTTTTCCCCTCCTCTGTACTCTAGCTTTATTTTATCCCTTACTGGGTCACTCAAACTGTTTGGAGATTATTGCCACAGATATTGTAAGTAAACCCAGTAATCATTCAATTATCAGAATACTTCATTTCTAAAGTCATCTGAATTCTCAGCCACAACAGCACAATCGACTACCTTTTTCTCACAATTCTCATCATCTTTCAAATTTTGAGCCTATTTGCATGATTCTTATTTCTCCAATTGGGATGTCTCAAATATCAAATCTCCTTTCTCTAAACTCATTTACCTAGAAAGCTCAACCAACCCTCCTGGATTCTTCTTTCCACCTCTGCATGCTAGATAGGCAGGTGTGTCCACTTTACTCATACCCCAGCCTCTCACTTCTTGTATGATCAATTCACTATGGTTCACTGAGACTCTTCTAGATGTCCCAGAGATATCAAAAACTAAACTCCCTTTTCCCTAACAGAACAATACCCTTTCCAAGCTAATTCCTATTGTCATGAGTATAACCATATATCTAACAACTTAAAAGTGCTGATTTCTTTGCCTGCTCTTCCAGAAATCATTCCCTTAAAAAAAAAAGAAACACATCAGAACAGCCAGTACATCAGTAAACAAGAAAAACAGCAATGGTAGCATTATTTTCAAACCATCACTACCCATTCATCCAACCTATATGAACAATCAAAATCAATTGTTCAAAAATTGCCAAATGGTCTTTACTAGCAAAAGATTTTCCTAAGCATTTGTAAGCATTTTCACTACAAAATGAAACCAGAATGGTACTGATATACATTGGCCTCATAAAATACAATGCTGTATTTTACTCATACAGCATTATCTTGAGCTTACCTTTATACCTGTTAACCCAGTGGGCAGCTGCACAATATCATATGCAAGGTTAGATCTTTCTGCCTCCACAAAAGGATCAGAGAATGCTCGGCCATGGAATCTTTTAAACCCTTGGACTGTGTTCTTTGCATTGGAAATGATCTAAGAGAAAGAATATCAAAGTCAAAGAGTAGAAAGACTAACAGCAATTAAGTTAGGAAAAAAGAAATTCAACAGCCTCAGATTAAATTAGCATATTATTTTAACTCCAAAAAGTTTCCTTCTGAGTTTCAGTTTTTATCAGCACTAAGCCTTTCTGAATGATGTCTGCTAGTATGTGCAATGAGGTTTGAGGGCTGAGGAACTTGTACAGGTAACACAGAGACCACAGCCTAACTTGTCCTGATTCTCCATAAAGACAAATCATTACACTTAAAAAAGTATTTTCTGTCTTAAACTTCTACTAAACAGTTATATAAAATGACTTTTGGCCTTTTAAAATTACCTATAGTATAGTTTGCAATTCAAACTTTCCAGGAGTCAATTTGGAAGTATGTATCAATTCAGAAATTCTAGTGAAAGAAACTTACCATAAAGGAAAAAAAAAAATGACACTAAGTACACAAAGATAAATGTAATATTCATTCAGAATATTATTTATAATACCAGAAGACTGGAAACAGCCTGAATGACTTTGGGTAAATAAATGATGGTATATCCAACAGTGGGTAAAATCATTTTAGGAGGCTGGAAGATAAGTATCTACAGAGTTTGATCTCCCTTTTGTAGGAGGGTAAAACATATTTACATGCTTAGAAAGTGTACAAAAGTTACACATTAAGACACTAATTTTTGGATAATGGTAATATTTGGGTAACCTTCAAATTCCTTACACTATTGTATCTATATTTTTTAATTTTCCTAGAATAAACTATTACAATTTATGAGGGAAAAAAACACTGGCAAAGACCTTCAAAAAATTCAAGAATGAACTTGTGCTTAAGATTTACAGGCTCCTCTTCCCAATTCAGAATTTAAGATTACAAGCCCCAAAGAAAAGCTGCAGAGCAACTCTCCATCAGTTAGGTCAAAAGGCACACACAGAAGTCCTTTTGTAAAACAATACGAGGCCTCCCAAATCAAATCCTGCTTCAGTTCGCTGCCACAATAACTATGTCAACCTCGACTAGGCAACCAACCGTATAGTACAATAACTATTCAGTAATGAAAGCAAATTTAGAATAGGAAGAATTCACTGGAATTTTAGAAGAAAAGATATTTCAATATAGCTATATACTAAACTACTGCCTCCTAAAGTACACTAAGCTTTTTGAAAATGAGATTATAAAACACCCAGTTTAATTAATTAATAATCAACTGGCCAAACACCATTTTCTTAGCTTACAAATTTTAAGCCCTGCCTGGTCCTGAAAGACAGTTATTCATTCCATATTTTGCTCCAGATTGTCCATAAAAAAAGTCAAACATGCAACACAATTTTACAGAAATTTCAGGATAACAGAACTCAGGATTCTGCTGTTCTGATTACTCAGAAACCAGCAAACATGTCAGGTTTTTGGTTTGCAAAGTAAGCTAATGGTAGGTAAACTATGTGCTTCTACAGGTATGCTTTACTTCCTGGAGAACCCTAACAAAATCAAATTTAGAAGCAATGACCCTCATATGAGTACAATGAACAGCCCAACAAGACAGACTTTAAGGAGCGTTTAAAAGGTCAAGGAACAAGCCTTGCTTAAACAAAAACTGGGCAAAATACATCCTAGTAGTTTGCATTAAACAGATTATACTGTACATGCTATTCACCCAAGCACATGAAAATAGGAATCAGGTCTGTCTCTCTTAGTTGTATGCTTAGGCCTACCAGTGCTAGGCACATAATAGGCACTCAAATCGTTGCTGGATGGAAGGATGGACAAAGCAGAAAAATAAGTTGTTTTAGGAAAAAATAAAATTCTACCTACCTGGCTTTTAGCTGCTGCTCCAATTGAACGATTCTTAGGACCAAAAGAAATGCAAGCCCTATAAGATTAAAAAATTAAAAAACATTAAGCATATAAACTTATTCCAACATTACATTCCAAACAATAGCAGGCTAGATTTCTGAGTCTTTGCTTAAAAAGCCATATTAACATTTTAACAGCACTCAGTAAGTCTGTGATTTTAACTTTTATATTGAATAAAACTGTCCACAAAATAGGCTGCCTCTTAGAATAGAAGTTCTGCCACTTAGACCAAGCTTGCCCAACACACAGCTCACAGGTCATATGCGGCCCAGGATGACTTTGAATGCAGTCCAACACAAATTTATAAACTGTCTTAAAACATTGAGACTTTTTTGCAATTTTTTTTTAAGCTCATCAGCAGTTAGTGTTAGTGCATTTTATCTGTAGCCCAATAGAATTCTTCTTCCAATGTGGCCCAGGGAAGCCAAATGGTTGGACATCCCTGGTTTAGATGGTGAAGCATAAGTTTTATGTGGTGGCCATCTGTCTATACTACTATTGAAGTGGACTAGCCAATCTCACTATCCCCTCCTAATTCTTCAAGACTGGTGTTCAAAATCTTGAGATAAAATAATGTATTAAGTGTTCTTTTTTTAAATAAAACAGCTTATAACTACCAAGAGAACAGTCTTTAAAACCACTAAAACAGTTCTTGTACTATTGCTTAAGTAAAAAGTAATTTTTCTAAATCTACCTTCCAAGGACTCAAGAGTTTCTGACAAAGAATTTCATTCTCATTTCTTAACACATTCTTCCAAATTACCAATTCATATACTGCCTGCTGGTTTGATCTATTTGCTGTTTATTTTAGAAAGCAAAATTGAACCCTGCTTTAAGGTACTATTTTGAAACACTGTGCTTAAGCTTAAAAAGTCAGTTATATTAGAGTTGATGCTTTTGCTATCATGGCCCCTGTGCATCACCCTATGTTTTTCATTCTAATTAATCCCTCTGGAACTTTGCCCCATGTTCCCTTTACTCTCATATATCTGTCACCACCATTTCTGATAGCTGCTTTCTCTCAAGCTACAGTAACAAAAAATTCCAAAAGACAAAGCTCTTCCCAGAGTCCATTTTCCCCCTCAAGCTAGTTAAGCCTTTTCTTATATATGACTGCATAGATTGCTTATGTGTATTATCTCATTTAATCCTCGTAAGCACCCTATCTTATTCCTATTTTATAGGAGAAGAAACTGAGTCCATTAAGGTATTAAATTTACCTAGGGTCATGTAATCTGAAAGTAATGAAATCAGGACTCTACATAATTTCTCCGTGTTTTACATTCTAGCTTTGACCCATCTATTCCCCATGGACCCCTAGTTCTTTCAATTTAGCAGATTAAGAAATAGGATTCTGGAGCCATACTGCCTTGATCCAAATCTGACTATATTAAATGACCTATTAATTGAGAATTGTTTTAAACATATTAACACTATGCAAAGTGACAGAAAGCTGGGCCTTAGTGGCCCTTTCCAATCAATGAGGTAAGAACACTATAAGCCAATCTCCCAGAGCAGGTGCAGGTAGCTATGTCCTATATAAATGCGGTTTAGCCTGGGACTTACCAGATTTCCTCCAAACCCTAAACTCTGTGGGCCTTGAACATGCTGAGCATAGCCCCTCAGGAAGTATAGGTGTCAAGCTGTCTTCCTGTAAATATGCCAATCACTACATTTTTTTTATTTCCTCAGTACCACTTAAATATCTCTATCAAAGCCCATGCTGCCCTTTAGGAAATTATCCAAGGCAATCAATCTTACCCATTCCATTCACTCTCCCCACTCCAAAAAGGTCCTCTAGCCTAAGCCTATCGACTGATAAAACTACCTTTCTAAAAAACCATCAGATCTGATTTTCCAAGATGTATCCATCCCACCAATACCACAACCCCAACATAAATGAAAAGCAATGTTATTTACCCATCCATTGTTTCCTGCAGCCCTTTTTTCAAACCTGTCTCAAAACAAATACTAACTCTAAGAATAAAAATCATTAATGTTCCCATTAATGTCCTGTTGAAAGGTTAACTTCCTAGTCTACCTCAGTAACTCTAGAAGCAAGAGCTCTTAGTTATCTTTCAAAGAAAACCAATTACCAACAAATAACCCCAGATTCCTTAATGTGGAACCTAAGTCTCTTACCATCAGAACTCCATCCCCATTTTCCAGCCACATCTCGTGCACAAAGTAACCCAACACAAGTTAGTTTTCCAATCTTCCTGCTTTGCTTCCTCCTTTTGCCCCCTGGAATGCTCTGGCCTTTCTAAATCACTCATTCTCCAGATCTATCACCCACTCTAATTTGTGAAGCCTTCCCAATCCTACTCAAGAAAAAATAAATCATTCCTACTTCTCAAAACTAATTAGATTTGGCTTAAAACTTACTGGATTTTGGGAAACACAGATATAGTACATCATCACAGAATGCTCTATCATGCAGAGCTGATCTAAGTAATATTTCTCTTGAAGTCAGCTCTAGCATTTTGACTTTTAAAATCTATCTCTGCCTTCTTAAGAGCAATAGGAAGTATTTCATACATCTTGAAAAGCCAAATAAAAGTGTCTCAGTTCAAATTATTCATCCTTTTATTTTGGTCTATCCACATACACACTACAAACAGTCCCACCCTCTTACAAAGCGGTCAAATATCACTAATGGAAAATCAATCTGCACATAATACAGAGGTAACACTTCAAACAAGGTATAACTTACAAAGTATGGAGAAAGTCTACACTTTTATCATATCATAGAAAATCATTACTATAATAGCACTACTGTATATAATTCTCACATTCTAAAGAAAGTTCTGTAACAATATACTACTGCACTAACAAAAAATATCCTTATTTTTTCCACTTTGACATCAACTTGACTTATTGAACACATATGTAAGCAAAGAGCTCAGGCTCCAGAATCAGTCTGGGGGTCTTTCCAAATCCCTTCTCTGCTTTTCTTAACCTCTCTGAAATTCAACCACTTATCTCTAAATTCAGGAAATTACAGCACCAACCTCATATGGCTGCTATACAGATTAAATTTTGTTGATCAATTTAGGAAGGCTTATTTTAGACACTGGCACATAATAAATAACAAAATATTAGCTATCATTATAGCTCCAATAAAGCCCTGGTCTGAGTTTCATACAAAAATGTATCAACCAGTTTGCCATGTATGAAAGTTCTCCTTCACCTTCTCAAACTGTTCACTAAAGTTCAATCAGCCATCTTTAAAATTATCTACCCATGAGAAATAAAGTAATACTACTTCCATTAAAAAGGAATAATTTAATGATGGTCAATATGTCAAAAAGCCCAAATTAAAGGATTTTTCAAACTAAAAGTTTATACAAAGAAACCTAATATACAAACGTGAATAAAGCCCAAAAAGATTAAGCTGAATATTAGTGTCAGTACAAAAACCTAGTTCAGTGCTTTCTAGTGCAGTCTTGTTGTAGAATATTAGAAAACAAGGTTATAAGAATATAAATATTATCTATAATTCTACAACGATCACCTTTTCACCATGGATGGACACCATTGGCATTTAAGTAAATACTTCTATGCAATCCTAATACAGGCATACCTCATTTTATTGCACTCCACTTTATTGCGCTTCACAAATGTATTTTATACAAATTAAAGGCAAGACCCTTCACCAACAAAAAGATTATGACTCGCTTTACAGAGATACTTGCTTTCTTGTGGTGGTATGGAATTGAACCCAAAATATATCCAAGGTATGACTGTAAATATGTCCTAAAAAAACAACAACAATAACAAGATAAAAAAAAAAAAATTCCGTTTGCTTCTCCTTAACATATCCTCTGAAGTCTTCAGTGGCTGAATTATTCCATCAGGATTTTGACATGGAACAAGTATGACAAGATATTTAAAGGGAGGCACCCAAATTGGGAGTGAAGAAGTTAAACTGTCACTTTTTTCAGGTGACATGATCCTTTATATAGAACACCCTCAAGACCATCAGAAAACTATTAGAAATAATAAATGAATAAAGTTGCAGGATATAAAATCAGTGTACAAAAATCCACAGCATTTTCATATACAAACAACGAAACTTCAGAAAAATGAGAAAAAACAAAAAGAATAAGACACTTAGGAATAAACTTAAAGAACGTGAAGGACTTATACACAAAAAACTATAAGATACTATTAAAAGAAACTGAAGAAAATACAACGAAATGGAAAGATATTCTGTGTTCATGGATTAGAAGAATGAACAGTTAGTTAAATCGCCTATTAACCAAAGCAATATAGATTTAATGCAATTCCAATTAAAATCCCACAAACATTCTTTCAAGAAATATATTTTAAAATTATGTATCAGATTCATATGGAACTACAAAAGATCCCAAATCGCCAAAGCAATCCTCTGAAAAAAGAATAAAGCTGGAGCCCCGGTCCAGTTCCTGCCTGGTGCAGCCCGCTCCCACCTGTGGAATGAAACTAGTATGTGGAAAAACCAATGATGTGCAACTATGGTGACTGTTCTGGGCCCTCCCCCTTCTCTCTGTCTCTGTATCTCCCTGTCTCTCTCTCTCTCTCTCTCCCTCTCTCTCTCTCTCTCTCTCTCTCTCTCTCTCGCTGTCAAAAACAATAAAAATAAATAAAAATAAAGCTGGAGGCATCACGTTCCCCAACTTCAGTCTATACTACAAAGCACCAAAAATCAAAACAGCTTGGTATTTGGCAGAAAAACAGACATACAGACCAATGGAACAGAATGGAAAACCCAGAAATAAACCCACACATATATGGACAGATAATCTCTGACAAAGGAGCAAAAATATACAATAGAGAAAAGAAAGCCTCTTCAGTAAATGATGCTGGGAAAATTGGAAAACCACATGCAAAAGAATGAATCTGGACTGTGAACTGTCACCATATACCAAAATAAACTCAAAGTGGATTAAAGACCTCCACATAAGACCCAAAACAATAAAGTGTATAGAAGCAAGCATCGGTACTAAACTTACAGGCCTTGGGCTCAGAGAGCACTTTATGAACTTGACCCCAATGGCAAGGGAAGTAAAAACAAAAATAAATGAATGGGACTGTATCAAACTAAAAAGCTTCTACACAGCAAAGGGCACCATCAACAAAGTAAAAAGGAAACCAACGGAATGGGAGAAAATATTTGTAAACAATGCCTCTAATAAGGGACTAATATCTAAAATATATAAAGAACTCATACAACTCAATAACAAAACAAACAATCCAATTAAAAAATGGGCAGATGGGGAAGCCGGGATGGCTCAGTGGGTTAAGCGCTCACTTTGCAGTGCCAGGGACCGGGGATCGAATCCCAGCCCCGGCCTGTGCGGAACCATATGCTGAACTGGGAGCTCCCCCAGTTCAGTTCTCTCTCTGTCTGTCTCTGTATCTCTCTCTCTCTCTCTCTCTCTCTGTATCTATCTATCTCTCTCTCTCTGTCAAAAATAAATAAATAAAAATTAAAAAAAAAAAAAAGGGCAGAAGACCTAGAGACACTTCTCCCATGAAGACACAAACAGCCAACAGATACATGAAAAAATGCTCAACCTGACTAGCAATTAGGGAAATGCAAATTAAAGCCACAATGAGATACCATCTCACACCTGTTAGAATGGCTATAATCAACAGGACAAGGAATAACAAGGGCTGGAGAGGCTGTGGGGAAAAAAAGGAACCTTCATACACTGCTGATGGGAATGTAAATTGGTACAATCGCTATGGAAAGCAGTATGGAGATTTATAAAAAAACTAGGAATGGAATTGCCATATGACCAACCAGCAACCCCTTTCCTGGGTATCTACCCAAAAAACCTGAAAATCTTAATCTGCAAAGATATATGGACCCCAATGTTCATCACAGCACTGTTCACGGTGGCCAAGTCATGGAAACAACCAAAGTGTCCTTTGATAGATGACTGGATAAAGAAGTTGTGGTACATTTACACAATGGAATACTACTCAGCAATAAAAGACGAAATACAGCCATTTGTGACAACATGGATGGACCTTGAAAACATCTTATTAAGCAAAGTAAGTCAGACTGAAACAATCACAAAACGTATGACCTCATTCATAGGTGGAATATAAAACTGAAAGTAACAAAGAAATGAAAACTCATGGATATGGTCAATAGTTTAGTGGTTACCTGAAAGTAAGGGGAGAGGTGGGTGGGAGAGCTGGGAAGCAGTAGGAGGAGGCATCAAATGATGGAAAGAGCTAATTCGGGTGGTGAGCACATAATGCAATGCATAGACAATGTAATTTAGAATTGTACACCTGGAAACAATGTAATCGTCATCAACCAATGTCACCCCAATAAATTTAACAAAAATAAATAAATCTTAAAAACAAATATTTAAAGGAAACACATCTACTACTGCCCATTCACCAGCAATGTCCAAAATTTGCACACAGCCTGCATCCAATCTCTACTTACAGCAAGAAGCCTCTTTTTCATCTAAGCATATCAAGCTCTCGTCTCACAGCTTTCATTACTGAATCTTCATACACCACCCCAGACAGTGTGCTAAGCATTCTACACTTGATTCTCCCAAAGACTGAGAAAAGAACCATTACTGATCCACTTTCATAATAAAGAACTGATTCAAGTCAAAAATGTGCCCAGACACATAACTAGTAAATATTATGATTCCAGGATTCAAAATCAGGACTACCGTACTGGACTCCAAATCTCATACATACATACTTTAGTACTGTGAACCAAACCCATTAGATTTACTCCTACTTCTATATGTTTCCTCAGACTGTCTCAATCCTTTCTTCAGTGTATTCTAATCCTATTTGTTCAAGTCCCATTCCTGCTGTTTCTCATCCCACTCACTATTCCCCACTGATGTAACCCCTCCTCTGAACTCAGTTTTAAGTTTGTCATTCATATTTCCAACTAGAATCATCACATCTCTAGGCAGCAGAATCTTTACCCTACATTTCCTCTATACTACACACAATGCCAAGTTAACACTGCTAAAAACATGTAGTCTTATACAGCGAATATAGGCCTAAACCTATGTTTTAACTGTAAAATTAGGGGGTCGTCTTATACGCCCGGTCGTCTTATACGCAGGAAAATACGGTAAGTACTCAGACACTTGATGTTTGACTGACATGTTTCCTCCATTCCAAATTACAAGTTGACATTATTAGAAATTAATTCAAATCAAGTTCAAGACTGTTGTAATCTTTAAGTCCTAGAAATAATCTTTTAAGCCAGAGGATAGCACTGATCTCCTTGTTCTGGCAAATATTTATGCACATTCTGATAGGATATTATGAACAGCTACTATTGGCATAGATCCTTAAAAGGTAGTTGCATGTCTGGGTGTGTAGAAATGCACTCAGGACACTAGGACAACTGCTGTTCTAATTCATTTTCTTAAACAACATAAGACAATCAGCTTTTCAGAGAACTGACAATAGTATTTAGACTATCAAATAAGAGATGTAGACAAAACTGGCATGGAGATGGTTATTACATTAATCAGAGTATCCTCTGATTATACTTACTGCCTTAGCTCCAAACTATTAAATACCCAAAAAAATTGATATCAAACAGACCAAACAATTCATGAGATATACAGTTCCTATAAAGCACAGCAAATTCCTGAGTCTAATATTTGTATATTAAAAGCTACATATTTGATGAACCCTAAAGGCAAACTTCTATAGATTTCATTTTACTATCCCTATCTATCCATTAATAAAAATGATTAATAAAAATACAAAAAGGTAAAATAGCAATATTAGTAAATATTTAGGTAGTATTTCTATATGGTAGACATTATTCTAAACAAAGCTTGACAACCTCTGGCCCAGAGATCGAATGCAGCCTAGGACAGCTTTGAATGCAGCCCAACACAAATTCGTAAATTTTCTTAAAACACTGAAATTTTTTTGCAAAAACATTTTTAGCTCAACAGCTATTGTTAGTGTTAGTGTACTTTATGTGCGGCCCAAGACAATTCTTGCACTGTGGCCCAGGAAAGCCAAAAGGTTAGACACCTCTAGTCTATTTCATCTCTTCAAATTCCTATTATATTAGAAACAAAGTCCATGAAAATGACAATACAAAGAATTCATACACAGAATTATTTTCATAAGTACCATAACTCATTTCTACCCTATAAATTACGGTATTCATTTGGGGAAGTATGTCTCAATATCTGGCAGTCCAATAACATTTTTATTGCAAAAGAAGCTTTATGACTGTACCCTTTCTATTGTTTAATAATCCAACTAAATTTAAAAAATAGGTTTTCCTCTTATTCCAACACCTATAGTCAAAAAAAATGTTTACATGGGCACTCCTAATTTAGAACTCCAAAGTTTATCTCAAAGATGCCCACACTTCCCTCCTATGCTACCACTAGTGGAGAGCAATTATCAACTCCCTTGTGGACTAAATACTGAGACAGCCTCCTAAGTTATCACTTTGCTTCTTCTCTTGCCCTTCTCAAATCAATTCTCCGCAAAAAGTGAATCACATTGTAAAAATACGTTGGATCACCTCCCACTGGACTTATATAAAAATCCTTAACATGACTTACAAAGCTTTGTCATAATCTCATGAGACCTGCCTAACTTCAGATTTCTCTCATATCATTCTCTCAAGTGGTTCAAGGGTAGCTATTATATGATCCTCTCAGTATGTCAAGTGTACCAAGCTCTTCTTGCCTCAGGTCTTCCTCCTCACTGTTCTTGTTCCTTCTGCCTGTAACAGCTCTTCCTAAGACTCACCATGACCTCCATGGTAAATTCCTACTATTCTGCCAGGTACCAACTTAAGTAGCACTTCTTCAAGAGCACCTTCCACATCAAATTTAAATTACATCCCCCTGTCATTGTATCTTGTACTTTCCCATTTGGGCCTTTACCAGTTAGTAATTACATATTTGTGTAGCATCTGGATTTTTCCACTAGCCATGTCCAGGAAGGCAGGATCTTGTTTATTTGTTCATCAGAGCACCTCCAGTAGTTAGCACAAACTGGCATTTTGGAGGCACTCAATATTTGCTAAAATAAATGAAACCTAAATTTGATGGAAAAGAAAGGATCTCTTCTGGGTAAGCCTCAACTGGCTCCTCAAAAACTGATTCCAAATCCTGTTATTACCACAATTTGATATGAGGTACACTCCCATCATAGCCAGCCCTCTGGAATCTGCATCTCATTTCCACTCTTACCCTACAACAAACCTACATCACACAATCTGTGTACCATATCTTCCGGCGTATAAGACGACCGGGCGTATAAGACGACCCCCTAATTTTACAGTTAAAACATAGGTTTAGGCCTATATTCGCTGTATAAGACTACCCCCCCCCCACTTCCGAAGCTGTAGTCTTATACAGCGAATATAGGCCTAAACCTATGTTTTAACTGTAAAATTAGGGGGTCGTCTTATACGCCCGGTCGTCTTATACGCCGGAAAATACAGTACCTCTGAGGTATTATATAAAACCATTTTTCCATAACCACTACAAAGATAAACCTTTCTGTTCCCATGTTCTACTTACCCAGAGACTCTAACACAGAAATCTAAGCTAATCACAATCAGTTCAAAAATACTTGGGTATATGGCATCCCTCTAAGTTCCTGGGGAGCATAGAAGAAAATATAGCAAAAAACATACAAGGAAAATGATTTAAAGTATTTAAAAGGTTATTTTCTTATCACAATTACAGGTGTATTTGATCACCCATCACTTAGTTTTTGATGCAAATTTAACTGCAATCTGGAAAAATTAAATTTTTTTTTTCTGGAACAATTCTTTCAGTTTCAAATAATGGAATTCATGGTAAAACTGTTCTAACTGCTATTTGTCTAAAAAACAATTAGAGGGGAAAGCCGGGACGGCTCAGCGGGTTGAGCGCTCGCTTTGAGGCCACGAGGGCCGGGGATCGAATCCCGGCTCCGGCCCAGGCAGGACCCACATGCTGAACTGGGGAGTTCCCACAAGTTCGGTTCTCTAACTGTCTCTGTCTCTGTCTCTCTCTCTATCTGTCAAAAGTAAAATAGAAATAAATATGCACTGAAGACAAAAAGATAATTTCTCTCTATAAATGTGAAAAGATAAAAAAAAAAAAAAAAAACAATTAGAGCACAACATTCTAAATCAGACAGAAACACTGCTCCTTCCAAATAGCTGGAATCCTCTTCCTTCTGGAGTTCAAGTAGGTTCAATTTTAGGCAAGAAAGGACCAAAATGTTACATGACTAACTCAGCACTCTAGCCTTTTTAATTTCTTGGAGACTATCTTTACAGATGAAGAAACTATATCCAGAGAAGAAAATAGTATCAAATAAGAAATGCTTAAATACTTAAAAAAAACAAACTGTAATGCCTTTAAAAACTTCACTGTACAATACCCTTCTCTGAAAATACAAATTAGAACATAATACCCATTGTTAAAAACTATAGGAGGCTGCAGTGGGATGTATGCTAATGAGTACAGCCTTTCTTTGGGGGGGGGGGTCAAGATGTTTTAAAACTGTGGTGATTGTTGCACAATTTTGTGACTACACAAAAACAATCAAACTGTACAATTTAAATTATATCTCAATAAAGCTATTTTGTAAACAAATCGAAGAAGGGACATCAAACTTCAATTTGCACTGAGTTTTCAGGGGAAGCACCTGGGTTAGGTCTAAAATAAGGGGCAGAAAGTTGAGAAGTGAAGGGCAAATGTTGTGAGCCTTCTAAGCAGCAAGTATCAGGCCAGTAGGCAGGGCAATCTGCTTAAGAAGCATGACAAAAGTTAGGGTGAAAAACGTGCCTTACAACAGATGCCTGTGACGGGTCACACTGAGAATCTAACAAATCTGAAGTTTCTTAAAAGATTTTGTCCAAGAGGAAGACAATAGATTGAAAGTTATCTCTGTGTACTCATAAAGTAGACGCTTTCACTCTAACCAAGGACCTGGGTGAGTCATGATTTTTTAGAGCTGTGCCTGTAACTGGTCTCAGAACTTACTATAGGTTCTAAAAGTCAAAGTGAGCCTCTGAGTCATTCACTAACAATTGGGGCCAAAACCCTGGGTATTACTGTGAAAAGTAGATAAGCACAGAGCAGCCGAAAAAGACCCAATTATTGTTCAATATATTGAAACAATGTGGAAAAAACAAAGTGAATACAAAGGTGTCAATAAATCATCAATTTTATTAAAATCTTTTTCTGGTATCTGTCTGTCCTATCTCAATCCAGAGATCCCTGGTCCATTCGGAGCCTGACCCTCGGGTTCTCCGGCTCCCTCTCTTCCGGGCGCCGCCCCGCCCCCACTCACGTGGGACTCAGGCCACTCCAACGTCTAGCCACCGGCAAACGCCCAAACCTATTCAACTTTTATTAAGCGCCTGCAATGTACAAATCACCGAACTCTGCGTCGGGCTCAAGAAAAGTCAGATTACCCTGAGCCTGGTCTCTGCCCGCTGAAAGGATCTCGGTCCATCCTACATCCCAGGCCTACCTGTCCTTCAGCTCCTACCCCAGACACTCCTTTGGTCCATAGCTCACAGCCTTCTCTCAGTCGGCGGATCCACCGGAAAAAGGCCTCGCCCCTGACGCAGACCCACACGCGGGTCCCTGCCAGTAGTAACCTGCCACCAAGTGAGGGTCCTCTACCCACCAGGCCTTCGGCTAGGAACGGAGAAGACTCCTCAACCCGTGTTCCCAGTCGCGAGGGTTACCTCCCCACCCCACCCCCACCCGTGCACGAGGTCGACCTGGCCCATACTCACGGTGTGCAGCGGTCGCTGTACTCATTAGCTATGGTCTCGATGCCACCGGCGCGTGCCACAGCAACGTAGCAGCTCTGGAAGCCCAGGTCTATACCCACCACGGACATGGCGCCAGCTACAGTTCGGGCTCGAGCCCGGGTCCGGCCAGGGAGACAGGACACGGACCTCAGCGGAGCTGACGCGCGGAAGGCGGGCCTCGTGGGCCGGGGGCCCGGAGCTGGTGGGGGACGGGCGAGTGACCACGCGAGCACCTAGGTCCTCGGAAATAGGGCCGCAGCAGAGAGCGCTGCAGAGGCCGGCTCCGGCTCAGCGGCCGCAGAGAGAACGCCGGTAGCGGGGGCGGAGAAGATCTCGAAAGATCTCGTTGCGACGAGAGTAAAGCTGCAGAGCGATAACTGCGAAGGAAAGGAATGTTCTCGCGAGATCTGGGCTCAGACGCTTTTCTATTTGAGGTCCCGCCTCCAGTTACGTACAAGCGTGCGTGACGGGACTGGGCGGTGCCAAGATAGTTGGGAGGCGGAGCTGACCAATTGAACTTGCTCACAGGATCCGCTGTAGCGGCTTTCTACGGCGGCAAAGATCAGTGGAGCACCTCCCCTTCCAAAAGAGCCGAATCGAGGCAAAATACTGAGGAAGCACCGTTGGACTACTTCCGCCGTTTTTCTTTATTTCCAAAGACACTTCCGGTGGTGGGACCTCCTACGCCCACCTTTGTGTTGGGCCCGCAAAATGGGAGTGCGAACGGATCTTCAAAGGCCGGAAGGCCTTCCACCCCCCTCAGGGTAGGTTAGCCAGTAGAAGAGAAGGCCGCGGTTGGAACCCAGCCCCGAATAGGGTCTTAAATTGAGCAGTGTCATAGTCAAAGACAGGTCCCTCTCCAGCTGAGGGAAGGAATCCACTCAATTCCACCGCCTTGTTTTTTTCACTTTAGCCTAGTTAAACCCTTCTCTAAACTACTCGTGTCCTTAAGTCAAACTGAGGGGCCTACAGGATTTAGGCCTTTTACCGGTAATCCCCGGTATATTCCAAGCACCTGTCCTGAGCTGGGTGCAAAGGACACAGATGATACGCTACTAAAGTTCGTTCAGACCAGCCAAGTAAATGGTAGGATTACTTGAAGCTAATGATTCTTAAATTCAAGGCCCTCTCTTGTACGGGCACTTGGGACAGCACGGAGTTGCTGAGAGTTTCAGAGTGTACCAATAGCAAAGGAGAAGCCAGCTGTGATCAGGAAGCGGTTACATGTAATAAGCATTTTTCAAATATGATTTAAGATTTCAGAATAAGAATCTGAATCTCCAAGTCTCCAGTAATTTGTTGTTATTTCTTGTTCTAAATATTTACTTTGTGGGAAAGCTGGGATGGCTCAGCGGGTAAAGCGCTCGCTTTGAAGCCCTGAGGACCGAGGATCGAATCCCGGTCCCGGCCCATGCGGACCCACATGCTGAACTGGGGTGTGCCCCCAGTTCAGTTCTTGCCGGGACCTATGTGGGAGGCTCCGGGCCCAGTTCCTGCCCTGCGCAGCCCTGTGCCCGCCTGTGGAGTGAAACTATACGGAAAACTAATGTCAACTATGAAGACTGCTCTGGGCCCTCCCCCTTCTCTCTGTCTCTCTCTGTCTCTGTTTCTCTCTGTCAAGAATCAATAAAATAAATCTTTAAAAAAAAAATATTTACTTTGTGATTCTGTTTTTGTTAAGGGTCCCAATAACAAAAATTTTTTTAAGTTGACCTTGATCTCCCTTCCTCTGTCTCCTATTTCTCTTCTACCCAGGAGGATACCCATAACTCCCAACAGCAGTATTGACCATAATTATGATAGTCCTGTCTCCATCTATCTGCTCTTGGTTCTTAAGCACTGGGCAAACAGGCCAGGCTGCCCTAGGCTGAAACACCTAATCCACCTAAAAGATTATTTATTACATCTGGGCTACAGACTCTGCCTTTCTTCTTGTGGAAGTCCTCCCCAGCCTTTAGCTAAACTGGCAAAAAGCACACCCATATCTCTATGTTCCAATTTCATATCTACTTGCCTTATTTGCCTTGGCACTGCTTTCAGTTTAAAATACCATCAACCCTATCAATCTTTTTAAGGATTTGTCCCTCTCAAAATAAAACATAACTAACATCAGTCAAGAGTACTCATCCTGCTATAAATAGTTTCCTGGATCATCAAACTTATAGCTCAAGAGGCTATTCTGGGATATTTAAATAAATGAAGTCAGAAACAGTTATTTAAGAATTCTGAAGAATCTTAAAAAGTTTCCAAGAATCACAATTGTGAAGCAATGAAATTGCCAGAACAATGTTGGAGGCACAGTGTTTGGAGCACAAGTTCTTTTCATTTGACAGAGTATCTCAAGTATTTTAGAAGTGGTCTAATGCCTTTCTCTGGTACAGTGATTAACGTAGTTCCAAGCAATCAGAAAAGTGTGTTTGTTTTCTTGTTTGTTTTAAAAATGCCATGTTCATAAGTTGCCCACCATGAGACAAAGGTTCTCAGTTCATTTGGAATTTGTAATTATCCCTGCCAAGTATCCTATAGAATTCTGTTCTATAATGTACTGGTGAAGCTATGAGCTCAGATAACTGTTTTCTGGACTCTCTGACATCAGAGTGAGTAGACCAGTTCCCATAGTCAAACCAGCACTCTTTTCCTACACTCTAAAACTCTTAATAATTCAATAATAATGATAGTTACCTCATCTCTAGCACCCTACAGTATGTGCCAGACATTGTGCTGAGGGATTTGGATATCATAGTTGATTTAATCTTCATAGAAAACCCATTAGGGGGGAAGCCGGGATGGCTCAGTGGGTTAAGCGCTCACTTTGCAGCGCGGGGGACCAGGGATCGAATCCCAGCCCCGTCCCGTGCAGAGCCATATGCTGAACTGGGAGCTCCCCCAGTTCAGTTCTCTCTCTGTCTCTCTCTCTCTCTCTCTCTCTCTCTGTCAAAAATAAATAAATAAATAAAATAAAACAAAGAAAACCCATTAGGTAGGTTTTATTTTCCAATTTTAAGATGAGACTAGGGAAGCTGGGATGGCTCAGCAGGTAAAACACTTGCTTTGCAGCCCCAGGGACCGAAGATTGAGTCCCAGCCCTGGATCGAGTCATGGCCCCGCCCATGCAGAACCATATGCTGAGCTGGGGTGTGCTTCCCATGCAGGAGACCCCAGTTCAGTTCTTATCCACCCCCCAACCCCCATGCCCCCATTTGGCCCCTGGCTCAAGGGGGCATGCTTCCCATGCAGGAGGCCCCAGCCCAGTTCCCACCCTGTGTGGCCCCCATCCACCTATGTGGAATAAAACCATGTCAAGGACATATAACTGTGGAGACCACTCTGGGCCCGCCCCCTTCTCTCTGTCTCTCTCTGTCTCTGTCAAACACAATAAAATAAATCTTAAAAAAAGAAAGAAAGAAAGAAAAAACAAACCTAATGAGGTTAAGGAACCTGTGCAAGTTTACATGGCTTTTAAAACTCTTGACTTCAACATGAATCTCCTACAACTACACCATTGCTTTCTTTAAATTCATGTTCCTTATAGAGGCTCATTAAAGTAAATATGGTAAACACAAAAGAGTAAGAGAAATGATTCTACTAGAGTCATTCACTGTTGACATACTAAAATACTTTCCTTCCTTTCAGTGTTTTTGTTATATATGACAGTTGAATGTGGTTGTATCTTTTTTAACATTAAGTTAAACGAGCCTTTCCCAAACTGTGTTCCCCAGGACAGTGTACCGTGAGATATTAATAGGTTAATATTACCACTTTAAAGGCTCTGAGAAGTCCTGCAGAAAACCTCTTTAACTTTGTTTAATCAGAACTACAGGTATAAACCTAAGAACTGGTTAAGAGGGAAGCCAGGGTGGCTCAGCAGGTTAAGCTCTTGTTTTGCAGCCCCAGGGACTGAGGATCGAATCCCAGACCTGGCCTGTGCAGACCCATATGCTGAACTGGGATGTGTTTCCCATGCAGGAGGCCCCCAGTTTGGTGCTCACCCCCATTTCAGCCCCTGGTTCTAGGGGGCATGCCCCCCCATGCAGGAGGCCCCCAGCCCAGTTCCTGCCCTACACAGCCCCCACCCACCTGTGTGGAATGAAACCTTGTTAAAAATTGATGACATACAATTATGGACACTGCTCTGAATGCTCCCCCTTCTCTCTGTCTCTGTCAAAAACAATAAAATCTTATAAAAACAAAGGTAAGAAGTAGTAGAACACCATATAGACTCCTGCTTTTTCCCCTCAAGCGTTTTTCTAATCATAATGCTCTTCTGATATAAAAAAACTACCATTACTGTTCACTTATAACTCCAAATTGCCAAAATTCTAGGGTCCTTCCTCACTCAAACTGCTTACATATGAGCACTGTAATCTCATTCTCAGGTCCTCCAAAACCCCGCCTTTTGCCCTTATTTGGGTTGATTATTCTGATACACATGGCCTGCAGTATCATTATCAGTCCCAATCCTTTCTCTCTTTATAATCTTAAAATACTAGATGAGCTTCGCACAGATTTCTCCAGGCCACATAAACTGGTATGATCATGAATATTTAACTCTTCCTCTAGGTCCCTTGATCATCAAAAATTTTCCTGGCCTAACACACTTCCTTATCCATAAGCTCCACCCTCTCTTCAAACAGCCCCAGATTGGGCCTTCTTCCTCCTCTAGCAGCTGACATTCAAACTCCACTCCCAAACTCCTGCTTGTTGCTCTGGTCTGTTGAGAGACGAAAAGCGACTCTGACCTTCTCAGGCCAGCTCTACTCTGGCTTGTCGTGTTCGAAAAGGTAGAGGGACCCCACCCCCAGGGAGCTATCCTTCCAGAGTAGCAATTGCCATCTCATTTCTACAATTTACAAAGCTTTCTTTATCATCTTTTGTTCTAACTATCACATTCATCAGAACTCGGCATATCCTGTGCTGGTTTCCCTTCAGCTAAAAACAGCTTATTTTTCTCAAGATAGAATGCACTTTGCTTCATGCTTTAAGACAAAGACAATGATTTTTAAAAGATCTTGTGGCCCCTGATAATAATTCACTTATCCTGATTAAAGAGGAATTTAGAGTGTGAATATTTGTAATTTTATAAAGAATCAGTGTTACTATGAACAAGTTCATGTGGCATTAGGCCCATACATTGCTTCACAACCAAAGGAGAACCATTTATTTTCTTGTTGACATGTAGTTAATGTTCAAATGCAATGTGAGTTAAAAATCTAAATATATCACAAGCGATTACAGTTTGGCACTTGAATGCCAGCAGTGCAAACCCTCACTCAGAGGAGAGTGACTAACATGTTTTCCTGGCCACAGCACAGGAATTCATTCTGATGGCAAAGCACAAGCAGCAGAGGCTGAAACAAGAGGAGAAAGGATTTGAGTTCACTGAAAGCATCGGTTTCTCTTTCAGACAAGACAAAGACAAGCCTGGAAAAGGTGACCAAAAGAAGCTTCCACTATGAAGATTTTTGAAACAAAAAGCATGATAAGAACTTTATATATTTTTGAAATGCTTTAAAAGAATGAGGTACAGTCACCCCTTAGTATCAGAGAGGGATTAGGTTCTAGGACCCCCGAAGATACCTAAATCCACGTATGCTAAATTCCCTTATATAAAATGGTTTAGTATTTGCATATAACCTACAGCATATGCTTCAATATACTGTACTTTAAATCCTCTGTCTAGGTTACTTGCTATACCTAATACAATGTAATGCTATGTAAATAGTTATTATACTATATTATGTAGGGAATAATTATGGGAAAAAAGGCCATATATATACAGTACAGACTCAGCCATTTAGGCCTAACTACATAGTACATGTGAGCAACACATAACTTTAAAAAAAAATAGTCTTGATCCATGGATGTAGAGTCCTTGGATACAGAGAGTCAAATGTATTCAGCAGAGGTAGAAATGTGGTTAATAAGTCATTTTTCAAAACTGGGTTACTGGCCCTTTAAGAATACTGGTTAGTCTATGAAATATGGATATATTTTGTGCCATTTCTGCTAAAGGCAAAAGTTTATTTTTGAAAAAAGACAAGTGACCCTAAAGATTCCAGCTGAATATCCTCACTGGGTTCAACCAGTGAGTAGAGCTTCAGATCTCTTTTTTTATTCCAGTAGTATTAGCACATATCGTGAGTAGTCAGGATGGAGTAGCACATTCATCTTCAGCATGTCTATCCTACCCCTAAGTGAGATGGGATCCTGGGGCCCAAGAAGACCCCACCAACACTAAAAAATCTCTTCTAGCCTTTTAGAGTGCCGGTAGAGTGCCAAAAATACCTCCCTTAGGGCTTCTTCCTAATGTTCTTTCTTAGGGCTCCTTCTCTAAATGTAAAATCCCCTTCCAAAGTTGGAGGGACACAGTGACAATCTGGCATCTTCAAGTAAGCGAAAAGAAAGTAGAGCCACATGGTTGAGAGGAAGTTCATGAATGAGCTTCCCCGTACCTCTACACCCCTACCCCACTCAGCATGTACTTTGAGGTTTCTTAGGTGAGTGTCTTCCTCTAGGATTTTCAATGGAATTTCCTAAAGCATGCAACAATTTCACTGCAACATTTGAGAGTTGCTGCTGTTTGTGAAGCAAGGTTGGCCACTTGTCCTTCCTCTGTGGGGAGCAGCTCTTGACTAAAGGTGTGGTTGCTAGTAGCAGAGCCATCCTATCAGATCTACAAGAGGGAACACAGTGTAACGAAGCAGGAATAATTACAACTGTAATACTTGTGCCAGAATAAAGACAAACAAATAAAAATCCAGAAACAAACTCAAGTGTGAGAATTTAGTGTATGAGGTAGGGCATTTCAACCTAGTCAGGGAGGATATAATGTTGGGTCATTAGATAACCATTTGGGAAAAAGAACTTTAAGATCCTTGCCTCAAATCTTATGCAAGAATATATTTCTGATAAATATTTAAGGGTTTGTGAATCAAATTTCAAACATAAAATCATGTAATTACCAGAAAATAAAGTTGAATATGTAAATATTTATATATTTTTTTATAAACACACACAGTGAACTTTTGTAAGTATAACACCAAAAACAAACAGTAAAAGCAAAGAGAAAAATGAGAGCAAAAAGGACCATAAATTAAATGAAACACAATAAATACAAAGTTAAGAAAAATTACCCAAAATTTATAGATAAATCAAAAAGATACTGTTAGCTATTTCAATATCGCAATAAAACATTGTCTAACAAGCTCACCTAAGGGCCCTATGATTCCTTAGAAAATTGTAGCTTTGCTTGACTTGCCATTTTCTATTGATTAGAACACACACTCTACAAAATTGGATGTTAACTTATAGAAGACTGTTCAATTGCAAATGACTTTTGTAAATGAGGGATGCAAATTATTTCTGTCTGGTAGAAAAATATTCATTCTCAAAGATGATGCTTTTATTTCCCTGTAGAACAACAACAACAAAAAGCTAGATTAGGGCATGTGTTCACCTAAACAGGAAATTTTCTATTTAACAATTGGGTCATGTGCATCCGGTGTGGAACTTTATTTTATACTGTAAATGACACCAATAAATTTTTTTGTTTGTTTTTTAAGTTTTTTGGGGATGCTGGAATACCTCAACAGGTTGAGTGATTGCCTGGCAACCACAAGGTCCAGGGATCAAATCCCGGCCCAGCCTGTGAAAACTCATATGCTGAACTGGGGCATAAGTGGTAACGGCTTGGATGGTGGTAATGGTTCTCATTTTCCATGTGGGAGGCCCCCAGTTTGGTTTCCACCCCACATAGCCTCACATCCACCTGTATGGAATGGAACTATATCGAAACTAATAATGTACAACGATGGAGACTGCTCTGGGCCCTCCCCCGTGTCTCTCTCTCTCTCTCTCTCTCTCTCTCTCTCTCTCTCTCTCTCAAACAATAAAATAAATCTTAAAAAAAAAAAAAAGAAAGTTTTAGGGAAGCTAGGATGGCTCATCGGGTTATGCTTTGCAGCCCCAAAGTCCGAGGATCGAGTCCCAGTCCCTGCCCCAGCCCATGTGGACCTATATGCTGAACTGGGGTGTGGCCCCAGTTCAGTTCTCGCCAGGATGAGCTTCTCATGTGGGAGGCCCCCAGTTGGACCTCCCGGCTCACGGTGGCATGTTTTGCATGCGGGAAGCCCCTGGCTGGGTTCCCGCCCTGCACAGCCTCCCACACACCTGTATGGAAGAAAACCATGTCAAAAACTGATGACATATAACTATGGAGACTGCTCTGGGCTCCCCGCCTTCTCTCTGTCTCTCTCTCTCTGTCTCTCTGTCAAAAACAATAAAATCTTTTTTTTTAACTTTTAAATTTAATTTACCTTGCCAACCTAATTTCATCTTTCTTTCACTTCAGTCTCTTCAATTCCCCATTGATTTAGCTTTACTATGCTGCAATTATAGTTCCCTCATCAATGACTTAAAGAAGTCACTATGTTTTTAACTTTTTGAAAACTGTACTTTGTCCTGAAAATGTTAAACATAGAATTACCATATGATCCAGCAATTCCATGCCTACATATACACCTAAAGGAATTGAAAACAAAAACTCAAATACTTGTACACAAAAGTTCATAGCAGCATTATTTCCAATAGCCAAAATGGGGAAACAAGCCAAGTCCATCAATGAATGAATGGACAAATAAAATATGGTGTGTATATATATATATAATGCAATATTACTTCACCATAAAAAAGAGGTGAAATTCTGATACATGATACATTATGAATAAACCTTGAAAACATTTGGTAAGCGCAATGAAAATCACACACAAAAGGACAGCTACTGTATGATTCCACATATATGAGATACCTAGAATAAGCAAATTCATAGGACAGTACAAAGGTTAACATGTTCTGAGGGGTGGAGTGAATCTGGAGTTATATTTTAACGGGTACAAAGTTTCTCTTTGAGATGAAATGGATAATGGTAATGATTGGACAACATTGTGAATATACTTAATACCACTCAATTGTACACTTAAAATAGTTAAAATAATAAAATTTATGTTATGTTTATTTTTACCACAATAAAAAATTTATTCTTCAACAATTTGGGAAGAAATATTCTTTTCTTTTTTTTTAAAGTATTTATTTTATTAATTTTTTGACAGAGAGAGAGAGATACAGAGACAGAGAGAGAGAACTGAACTGGGGGAACTCCCCAGTTCAGCACATGGTTCTGCACGGGCCAGGGCCGGGATTCGATCCTCCGTCCCCGGCGCTGCAAAGTGAGCGCTTTACCCACTGAGCCATCCCGGCTTCCCCGGAAGAAATATTCTTAACATATGGCATCAAAGAGGTAATATTCTTGATATATGCATAGTTATCAAAAGTTAATCAGAAAAAAAGTGGACCAAAGGTTGGAAGACAAAGTTCACTAAAGAATAAATACAAATGGCAAACTTATGAGTACAATGTTCAACCTCACTTGAAATTATTTTAATGCTAATTAAAACAATAATAAAATTCCATTTTTTCATACCATATTGAAAAAAATAAAACAAATTGTATTATTCAGTACTGGATAAGGTATAAGGCACATTATGATCTAGTTCAATCTTTCTAGAAATCATTTTATGAAAAGTATGTGTATACTATGACAATAATTCTACTTCAAGGGGTATACCCTTTAAAAATGGGCAAGAATGCTTCCCAGGGATGCTAGGATAACTCAACAGGTTGAGTGCTTGCCTTGCAACTACAATTTCTGGGGATCAAATTCCAGCCCCAGCCTGTGCAACCCCATATGCTGAACTGCAGCCCAACTGGTATCTCACCTCCCATGCTGGAGGCCCCCATTCAGTTCCCACCCTGTGTGGCCCACATCCATCTGTGTGGAATTAAACTGTCACAACTAATGATTACAACTATGGAAACTGCTCTGGGTCTTCTCTCTCTCTCTCTCTCTCTCTCTCTCTCTCTCACACACACACACACACACACACACACACATACACACCCCTTCTCTCAAACAATAAAATAAATCTGAAAAAGAAAAGGAAGAAAAGAATGCTTCCCACGTGCATTCAGGAGAGGGAATATGGAAGACAGCTTACGGCTCTGCGGTCCTACAATCTGGACTTGCATACCAGTTCCACCATGCACTGCATGAGTGACTTTAGGCAAGTGGCTTAATAGTCCATAAGTTTCAGTTTCCTTACCTGAAAAATGGGGAAAATACTAGGACACCCCTCCCCCCCCAAACACACACACACACACACACACACACACACACACACACACACACACACACACACACACACACTCCAGCTACCCTCTAGTCTCTGTAGAAGTAGGGAAGAGTGAAAGGAAGACGGTGATTTGCTTTGTGGGGAGTGCAGAATTACTTCATCATGGTGAGAAGAGATTTCCTCCCCTCCCCCCATATGACAGGGGTAGAAGGTGCTGTCCCTCTGAGGAAGACAAGTGAGAAGGGAGGCTCTTGTAAAAACTGGAGAAAGATGCATGTAGAGACCTGCATTCTGGTTATAACTGGTCATCTGCTGAGGCAGTCTGCTTTCCAATTTCCCCCCTTTGACAAAGGAGGGACAAATATGAACAAAGAGAATTGGAGTGAGCTGGCTAGAAGAAAAGACCAAGAGAGGAAAATAGTCTGGTGTGACATGGGAATATGTATTTTCCCTCAATCCCATTGCACGTTAGAATAGGTGGCTGAACTTGGACTGTCTCTCCAAACCCTACCCAAGAAGGCTGCTGGCTAGGAGAGGGGACCCTGCAACAAGAGACAGCAGTTGAGAAGGAATAGTCACGCTTAAACTGGGGTCTCATCAGGGAATTGTGGAGTGGGAGGCCCAGAGGGGCCCTCAGAGGACACCCACACTAGACATCTGTCACACAATGGGCATTAACACCAAGGCCCAATAGTATAGACTACAAAACAAGGACAACCAACAAAGAGAGCATTACAGACATACTCAGGTAAGTGTGAAAGCTCTTGAGTCAAGGTTTCTTAATATACTTCTTTCTCTGTGACCCAGATTGTTCTCTCTCCGTGGACTGGCTGCTCCTCAGCTCAGAATGAACATGCTTCAAGCCCAGTCCTACACAGAACCTTTAGTTCTAACATAAAAGTCCCACGTAGAAGACTCTAATTGGTCCAGCATGGCTGGGAATACAGGTCACTAACACCCAGTTTCAGAGGACTGTCATCATGAGCTAGAAAGACACATTGAAAGTTGTCTCACAGTGTTAATATAGTGACAAGAAATGTTATGCCTCAATGCTAGAGGGCTGAAGTCTCCAGGTATGCTTGGGTGGGCTTTGAAGTAAACATTATATATGGAGATATGGGGGCGGGGGTGCATTTACTATATCTCACTTTCCAGAGAGTTTCACAAGGTGATATGCAGGCACTGTGGTGTTTTGGAAAGGACAGAGGGGTCTTGATCTAAGAGGAAGTAAGGGAAGTCATTGATTACCAGAAAGAGAGGGAGAGGGGAGAAGGGAGGAAGGGAGAGAGAGAGAGAGAGAGGGTTGTCATATCATGTACAATGTGACCACTGCAGCTGATAAATCTTCAATAAAATCATGGGATGCTTGATGTGATGGGACTTCTGTGGGCACCTACAGGGGGAGGCAGCTTCATATCCAGGTATGACCTGGAGCAGAAACAGAGACAGAGAAGTCTACAAGGAATTCAACCACTAAAAGTGTAGAATGGCCTTTGAATTACTCTGTACTGGTACTGTTACAAAGTACTGGTACTTTGAGTACCAGACCCTGGTACTGGAGTCAAGTTTACCCAATTCTCTAAGTGTACTGAAACCCCTAAGCCAGGGGTGTCCAACCTTTTGGCTTTCCTGGGCCACAGTGGAAGAAGAATTGTCTTGGGCCACACATAAAATATACTAACACTAATGATAGCTGATAAGGTAAAAAATAAAAATAAATCTCATAGTATTTAAAGAAAGTTTACAAATTTGTGCTGGGCCTCCTTCAAAGCCATCCTGGACCGTGTGCACCCACAGGCTGCATGATGGACAAAATTGCTCTAAATTCTCCAGTCCGTATTTGCTTCTTTGGGCACCAGCTGGTCCAAGGAATCAGATTTCCCTGGAGCCTGATTACAATGGGCTGTATTCTCATCACATTAATTCATATACCTGCACCCTTAAAACTTTCAGGTAGTGTGAGAAGGATTTCTGTGACCTCCAACCCACAGTAAGCCAAAGATGGCCTTGCAGTAGAATGGGAAAGTAGCAAGTACCTTGAAAAAAAATTATCAAAAAAAAAAGAAGAAGAATGAGTAATTTACAATCTTACTAAAGCATCTTAACATTTGCTGTTTCAATTTTACAGCATTAAGATTGGAAAGAAGGAGGAGCAACTTTCCTGAGGAAACATAGGATATCATGTGAGACTCCTTGGACTGCTAAAAGTCTTAGAAAAGGATTCACGCTAATTTACCAGTACCATTATTACAGTGCTACTATTTAATTTTGAACAAAGGTTTATGTCTTCAGCTTTAAGGATAAGTTCTCAAATTTAGTTTCATTGGAATTAAATTGTGATAGTTTGTCCACTGTGGAGCTATTTTCTTTAACTGTCCTGTACTCCTCCTCACCATTCTGACAATGAAAGTGAGCATAGCCCAGGCTGTCATTCACAACTCCTCCCCTCCACCTGGCCTTGGTGACTGAAACAGGGATAAGCAGATGAGCATGGGAGCAAGCACTTGACACCCAGAGACATGTCTCTTACAGCTGGTGGGTAACTTTAGTTCTTCTCTGTCTTCACAATAGTGAGCTTTACCTAAGCCCCATGTTCTTGGAAAAGTGCAATAGTGTAGGAATTCCCCCTTACCCTTTCATATCCCACTTACTACAAAGAACCTCTCTTCCTCATATGACTTAGGTCAGACTCACAGATGACCCCTTTGTTTACCTAGGACAAGGTCAGACACAGACTCTCCAAATTTCATGCGTTGTCTCATAAATGATTATCTGAACTGTCTGTCCCCCTGAAACTAGCTAGACACAAACATTTCCTGTTCGGCTGACTGAGACACCCTGATTACAAAAACAATTCCAACTATAAAATCACCCCACCTGGACGTTGTCTACTCCTCCGTATAATAAAAGTCTTCAGATAAAATTACCCTGCGGAGACACTGTGGTCTTCAGACCAAGGGCACCCTCCGTGTTGCAAACACCAAAATAAAACAAGTTTGCTTAATATTTTTGTTTTTGTTTTTGGAAGGCTGTGGAATGTGCTCCTAAGTTTCCATTGGCCGCATTCCCAGCCATAGAGAGAAGTCTGAGGGAATGAGGTGACTACTTAAGAAAGCAGAGACCAGCGTGTCTTGGCAAAAGGCACTACATCTCTGTTTTCAGGCCAAAGTGCCTAGAGCTATTCTGTTTTGGCATCTACCAGTATCCATTCCATAAATCCCCATTTTTACAAGAGTTATTTTGATCTTGGTGTCTGTCACTTGCAACATGACAAGCCCTGACTAATAAATCCACACTTTTTCTTTTGTATTTTACCTTTCTTTTTCCTTTTCCTTTACTTTTAAATCCACCACATTTAAAACTCACCTTGGGGAAAGCCGGGACGGCTCAGCGGGTTGAGCGCTCGCTTTGAGGCCCCGAGGACCGAGGATCGAATCCCGGCTCCGGCCCAGGCGGACCCACGTGCTGAACTGGGGAGTTCCCACAGTTCGGTTCTCTAGCTGTCTCTGTCTCTGTCTCTCTATCTGTCAAAAGTAAAATAAAAATAAATATGCACTGAAGATAAAATAATTACTCTCTATAAATATAAAAAGATATAAAAAAAAACAAAAAACTCACCTTGCAAGTACAGTAAGTATCTTTATGTAAAAGTGCTGGGGATTAAAATGCCCTTTCAGGATTTATCAGTGATAAAAAGCCCTTCATATGGAGGCTGACTGGACTTACTGTGCTGATCATATCGCAATATGTACTGTTAGCAATTCAACCAAGTAAATTTGAAGATCTGATATTATCTGTGATATTTTTAAATGTGTTATAATTAGTTAAGTTTCAGTTACAGATATAAGACATATCTATATTTCCCAAAAGAGAACCCCAAAAATCTTTCTGTAGGCAGTGAAAAGTAACATGCATTGTTTTTTTTCTTAATTATTATTTTCATAATGAAAGTTTTTCCATAATAAAAATGAATTACTTGTGTTAAAAAAAAAAGGTGGAGGGGTGACCAAGACTATTAAGCTCAAACTGGAATAGTCATTTTGGCCTTAGGACCCACAATGCAGGGAAAGTGCAGTGGATGCAGTGGGCGGAGAATTTTTTGAATGGGGATTTGAAGAAATATTACAGCCTTGTTCTTAATTTCAAATAAACTTTAATAAAACCATCATATATCTGACTTGGCAATTAAAATGTTTGGATTTAGAGCAGTGGTCCCAAGTGGCTTTGGCAAGAAGGACTGGTTTTGTGGAAGACAATCTTTCCACAGAAAGTGGGGAGGGAGAAGGCACATGCGCAGTTCACAATAGAGTTCTTTCTTCTCTGAGAATCTAACGTCTCTGCTCTTCTGCCAGGAGGTGGAGCTTATGTGGTAATGTGAGCAGATGGGGATCAGCTATAAATACAGATGAAGCTTTGCTGGCTTGCCAGCTGCACACCTCCTGCTGTGTGGCCCAGTTCCTAACAGGCCACAGACCAGTCTGGTCTGTGACTCCAGTGGTTGGGGGACCCCTGATCTAGAGCATAGAATTGTATCATCCTCACCAAAAAAGGGAGAGAAAAGAGATGGAGATTTTCATTTTAGCTTGTTTCCTTTGTATTCACTGTCTGGCATTTCTAAATGGCCACTTGTAAGCCTTTGCAAAACACTGTGTTACCTTTCACCCTATATCTAAGTGTAACAAATATGTATGGAAAGATCTTGTAGAATGGTCCTGTTATGGGACATAATGTACATCTTTTGTTTTTACTGTACACCATTCATTTCTTGAGGTAGTCCTCTAATCTTCCTCATTCTGGTGAGCTACTAATTGTGGAATCCCAAGTTCCTTATAGCTGTCATTAACACCTAAAAAAAAGGTGTCACTTACCCTGTGACTAGGGATGGGCACATGTCTGTAAGAAGCCAAGCGAATTCTTACCAGGAAACTTTAGTGTTGAGATGAGACACATGGGTATAGGAGGGGTGCAAGTCTGATCATTGCTGGCAGTAGCTCAGAACAGTAGCACATGGGATCTCAGGACTGAGATCTGTACTTTTCAGATTCAAGACCTCAAGGCTGATGTACAATTCCTCCTTTTGGACTACTAGCTGTGCAATAAACTGTCAGTAAACTCCTTATTTAACCAACATTTTCTTTTCTGTTTCTTCCAGTTGAAGCCTAAACAATAAAAGGGAAGTAGTTCTATATTATCTCAAAATAAACAAAACTAGCTGGAGGGGAGGAAGAGGTGTGTAATGGAAAAAGGTCAGGGATGTGAGCCTTGAATAAAATATTTAACAAAGACATCCGAGAAACTTGTTCAGTGTACTTACAGAACTGGGTAAACTTGACTCCAATATCCAAGGTCTGAGTCTCTCAATCCCTTCATTTATAAAATGAAGATAAATTTTACCACCAAGCATTCTTTGGGGGCAAAAAAACAGAAACCCAATTTGAATCATCTTAATCACAAAAGGATTTACTGAGAGAATCAAAGGAGAAAACAATCAAGTCTAGGTGGGGTTTTTCTGTTTCTCATCTCTGCTTCTCTCAGCTTGTCAATACCCTTCTCCCTTACTGCAGGTAAGTTTAAATTACCAGAGAGGGAACCAGTAAATCCTGGTCTCACACCTACATCACAGCAAAGTATTGCCTCAAGGCCCAAGAACTATGAGGAGCCCAAATCTGAAGATAAGTGGATGTCACCCAGCTTTTTTTTTTTTTTTAAGATTTATTTTTATTGTTTTTGACAGAGAGAGATACAGAGACAGAGAAAAGGGGGAGGGCCCAGAACAGTCTCCATAGTTGCACATCATTGGTTTTTCCACATAGTTTCATTCCACAGGTGTGTGCGGAGCTGCACAGGGCAGGAACTGGGCCAGGGTCTCACCCTGGCAAGAACCAAACTGGGGGCACTCCCCAGTTCAGCATATGGGTCTACATGGGCCGGGGCTGGGATTCGATCCTCAGTCCCCAGGGCTGAAAAGTGAGCGCTCAACCCACTGAGCCATCC
>PVKE010002128.1:0-87416 GCA_004027555.1 Craseonycteris thonglongyai
TGAAAGAATCCGGAAACATATGACCTCACTTATAGGTAGAATATAAAACTGAAAGAAACAAAGACACAGAGACCTATGGACACACTCAATAGCTTGGTGATTGCCTGATGGAAGGGGAGGAGGGGGGAGGGAGAGAGGGAGGGGAGGTGGGAGAGGGCACCAGCATATTATGGACACACTCAATGGTTTGGTGGTTACCTGGAGGGGGGAGGAGGGGGGAGGGAGAGTTGTGGGGGGAGGTGGGAGTGGGCACCAGATATATGGTGATGGAGGGGGACCTGATTCTGGGTGGTGGGCACAGAGTACGATGCGTGAATGATGTGATATGGACTTGTACATCTGTAAACTATCTAATTGTTACCAACCAATGTCACCTCATTAAATTTAACAATAAGTAAAAAAAATTAAAAAAAAAAAGGGCCAGAGTGAAATAAAAAGCGTTTTAAGCAGGCTTTTCTCTTCTTTGTAGACCCAGGTAGTGCACCTGAACTTTGAATCAAGGTGGTAGGAGAGCTATGGTTTCCCGTCACCTCTGGTGGACTCCAGAACCTCATCCTGCCTAGTGGCAGATGATCTCCTCAACATAGGCCAGCAGGGAAAGCTGGGATGGCTCAGCGGGTTAAGCGCTCGCTTTGCAGCGCCGGGGATCGAGGATCGAATCCGGGCCCCAGCCCATGCGGACCCACATGCTGAACTGGGCTGTGCCCCCAGTTCAGGTCTTGCCAGGGCCTATGTGGGAGGCTCCCAACCCAGTTCCTGCCCTGCGCTGCCCTGTGCCCACCTGTGGAGTGAAATTATATGGAAAACTAATGTCAACTATGGAGAATGCTCTGGGCCTTCCCCCTTCTCTCTGTCTCTCTCTGTCTGTTTCTCTCTGTCAAAAATCAATAAAATAAATCTTTAAAAAAAAAAAATATAGGCCAGGAGACAAATGAAAACGCGGAAGTGGCTCTGGGTTAGAAGACGGCAGACCTGCGGTGTGGTCCCGGGGCCTTGATGATTTTGTGATGTTCTCCGTCTGTGCTCTGGGTGCATGAAGGCCTCATGACCTGTCTAACACGGTTGAGAAAGCCAATGAAACAAAGATTGTGAAACTGCTATACACAGTAATGTGAAGATAGGTGATTGTCTCTCGTCCTAATGGAGGGGAAGAGTTCTGACTCCTCCATGAACATGATGACCAAACCCATTCATTGAAGTCCAGTCCTATCTGTGCTCCAATAAAACGGGGGCCGGGCATAAATAGACAAAGAGACTGGTATACAACAAATACATGCACATGTATGTGTGTGCGTCGTGTTCTTAAAAAGCAGATGACAACTGACTCAGCATATTCTAGACAGATGCATGCTACGTCAGCAAGTAGGGGGAAAGCTGAGAAAAACCTCCGTTTGCATCCAGAGCCTTGAGAAGCCTCAAACATTGTTAGCACAAGTACCTCTGGAAATGAGGGTAAATGGGAAGCTGAAAAGAAGTTGTTGCTTTAAAAGTCTATTTGACAAGCAGTAAAAAGCACAGAACACCTCCCCAGCTCGGCATAGATGGGGAAGTGACCCTCCCTGCCCCCTGCCACTTACCCCCCACCCCAGAGGATTGGAAGTTTATTTGTAAGGAGGACAAAATAGAATCTACAGACCAAGAAACACCAGACTGGCTGAAGGCAAGTGTAGTTGGTGGGAAGCAGGAGGATTAACTGAAGTATTCCCAACCTTCCTCCCTAAATCTGTTCCTAAAATTCTGAAATTCAGTGGGAGATGCTCCAGAGAGTAGACTGAAGATTCTTCTCTGGGGAATGTGATGAGCCTGAGAGAAGAGACCCAAAGATCTTGGCCTTGGAGTTTCCTGTGGAAACACCCAGTGAAGCATAGGTGCCCCAGGTACATGGTTCTTAGTCTGAATGCCTAGGAGCAAACAGCCAAAGATCGCAGGAGATCTGAGACAAGCCTCAGATGTGAAAGGTAAATTTCAGAACAGACAAAGAGAAAAAAAACAACTTGGAGTAAACAGAAAGTCTGCAAGAATATGAGAATTACTCCCTGCCCTTGTCAAAAACAAATAACCCCCAAATTATCATGATTATTCTCACAGAGATAACCACAGATATTACAATGTAGAAACAAGAATAAAGACAAGAAAGAATAACCATGTGGTGAGTACACTACATAGCTCATCAGTAAACAGTATTTACGTAATCTTAATTGAGGTAACTGCTATGATATTATCAAAAGTGTGATGCAACTGTATCCAAAGTGAGCAATGGTGGGCAGCGGAATCTCTTCCTTCATCTTTCACATGGGGAGAAAAGAGCTAATGCTTAAAACTAAAAAAATATATAAAGATGTACTTTGCAGCACGGTGACTATAGTTAACACTGCTGGGTGGTATATAGGAAAGTTGTTAAGGGAGTTAGATGCTAACAGTTCTCATTGCAGAAAGAAATTGTTTTCTTTGTCTAATTGTATCTATATGAGATGATAATGTTAACTAAATCTTTTGTGGTAATCATTTCATAATGTAGGCAAATCAAAGCATCATCTGTACATTTTAAACTCATACAGTGATATATGTCAATTATTTCTCAATAAAATTAGGACAAAAACTGAAGAAAGCAAAATCGCATTGTAAACAATAATAATGAGAGCCACCTACATAAGCCTGAAAAGAAAAAAATAAAATACCTGAAAGTGATAGACTTGAAATGAGAAAATAGGACAGCTGGGGGTGGTACTAGGGAATTGATAGATTGATCTCTGTGCCAATGAGCTTTGAGAACAATTTGACTCTTGAAACAATACGTATTTAATTTTTCATTAAAAAAATAAAGACAAAATTATAAAAGCTTAGGCTCTGGCATCAAACTGCCCAGATTAATAACTAGTTCTAATCACTGGCTCCCTATAAGACACTGGGACATCTTTTTAACCTCTGTGTGCCTCAATTTATTTGTTCATATTTAGATGAGATCATACTTGTACTACCTTATAGAACTGGTGTTAGGATAAAATAACATGTAAAATACATAGCATGAAACCTGGTGCATAGTATGCGCTCAATAAATGCTAGCTAGCATTTGCATTGTTGTTATTTTTCCACTCCTAAAGTTCTGATTTAATTGGTTTGGGCTGCAACCTAGATCTAGGGAGTTTGAAAAGTTACCCAGGTGATTCTTAACATATGGCAAAGATAGAAAGACAGGGGTCTATGACTTAGAGGAAAGGATAGGAAACATAACTGTTGCTACAAAACAGATGATTCCTGGATGTTTCATTGTCAGTCATCTTGCCTGAGCCCTGTACTGTCCAGATGATAAAGAGATACAATGTTTACACCACACTGTTTCTCATTTTACAAAAGAGTTGCCCGTCTGAAAAACTGACTATGCACAGAAGTTAGTTCTCTAGATTGAACCCTTTTTGTTCACTGAATTTGGTTTGATTTGAAACATAATTTACATTCCCATAAAAGAATACTGGCTCAAGACATACTAAAACTTAGACTTAAGAATGAAACAAAACATGTAAGAGCACACAATTTAAATATAAGTACCGTAATATTATCACCAATGCTAATTAGCTCTAGATTTAGAGCACTTTAGGTTGAACCAATATCAAAAGCCTGGGGGAAATCAGTATATTTTATCTTTAGAGATTTATACATGTGCCTCAAATTTCCAGCTTTAAAAATGACATCGGGAAGCCGGGATGGCTCAGTGGGTTAGGCGCTCACTTTGCAGCGCCGGGGACCGAGGATCGAATCCCGGCCCCGGCCCGTGCGGACCCATATGCTGAACTGGGAGCTCCCCCAGTTCAGTTCTCTCTCTGTCTCTGTATCTCCCTCTCTCTCTCTCTCCTCTGTCAAAATAAATAAATAAATAAAATATATATTAAAAATAAATAAATAAAAAATACTTTAAACTATGGGGAAGGCCGGGACGGCTCAGCGGGTTGAGCGCTCGCTTTGAGGCCACGGGGACCGAGGATCGAATCCCGGCTCCGGCCCAGGCAGGACCCACATGCTGAACTGGGGAGTTCCCACAGTTCGGTTCTCTAGCTGTCTCTGTCTCTGTCTCTCTCTCTATCTGTCAAAAGTAAAATAGAAATAAATATACACTGAAGATAAAATAAATACTCTCTATAAATATAAAAAAAAAAAAAATGACATCAGTCCAACACAACACAAATTAGCTTGTGCAAAAAAAAAAAAAAAGACAGAGAAAGAGGGAGAGAAATGCGTAGGCTCGGCTTGCTCGAAAGGTAACTGGGACAGAAACCAGTGCCTTCAAAGCCAGCACTGGGATTCATGGTGCTTGTGTTGTTATAAGGCCCACCACTGGATATGCGGGATACGATATTGAAGACAAACAGACAAAAAATGAAGAGGTAAATATAGTGTGTGAAAAATAAAAATATGGCCACGTCAGAGGGTTGAGGATTGTTTAGGAGCAATAAAGAGGCTGATGAGCTCAAGGCGGAAGCGGGTAACAGGCTGCAGGGTAAGCCACTGCAAGACGGCCTTTGCTCTCCGTGAAACGGGGCATCCTCTGTAGGGCTTCAGCAGAAGAGTGACAGGATGTAATGAGCATTTTGAAACTGTTCAAGCAAACAACCAAACGGCCTCTTCACTGTATCTACCGGGTGGGAGGCAAAGCAGGCTCAGGAAGGCAGGTAAAGGCTACTGTCATTTCCCACAGGAGGTACCATGCTGCTTAGACTCACAGTTGTCGTGGTGGAGATGGTGAGGCCTCATCACATCATGAGGATCAGGTTCTATTTCAAAGGTGGAGATAAAAGGGCTCGCTGATGGATTCCTCCTGGGCTGCACGGTTGACTCCATGCTACCAGAACTTTCTCTCTCTCTCCACACCCGCTTTTATCCACCTTCCATCCTTGCCCATCTCTTGGGTTCATTCTAATTCTCCATGTGGCCTGTGACAGCACAGTATCCAAGAACCCTAAAGAAACACCCTCCCGTTTAGCAACATTGGAAGCTTGCTTCATATTGACACATCATGCCTCAGCGAAGTCCTGTTTGAGCTATGGGCCCAACCCTTGGACCTATCACTGTTGTCAGGAAAATGGAATATAATGATTGGCCAGGCCACTGGCACTGTGGCCAGGGCAGCAAAGAACTTAGGAAAAAGTTTCTAGACAGGCACAAAACAACAGCTACCATAATTTAACTCCCAAACTATAACCCAAATTGTACTTGCTTTGAATTTTGTCTTCTTTCCCAGGACCATGAAAACTGTCTTTTCTCCAAGCGCCGTGCAGCTTCCAACATGGAGCACTTACCTCAAAGGGAATATTGTTCTTTCCTTATCAGACAGTAAGAGGTCAAACTAAAGGTCACAGTCACTTTAAGTCTGGCCTCAAGATACAGGTTAGTCTGTCATTCAAAAACCAATGGAGGTGGGGAGAAGAAAGAGCGAGAAAGTTCATCTCAAATTCCCAGAAATGGGGAAGCCGGGATGGCTCAGTGGGCTAAGCGCTCACTTTGCAGCCCCGGGGACCGGGGATCGAATCCCGGCCTCGGCCCATGAGGACCCATATGCTGAACTGGGATCCCCACCAGTTCAGTTCTCTCTCTGTCTCTGTCTCTGTATCTCTCTCTCTCTGTCAAAAATAAATAAATATATTTAAAAAAAAAATTCCCAGAAAGGTCCTCCACCCTCCACCAGTTTAAGAGTTGACAGACTCTCAGGGAAGCATTTTTAGTCAGTTTTCTGAGCATCCTGAGATATTTTGGAGGGAAGTTATGCTTGCGTGTTTTTGTTTGTTTGTTTGTTTTGTTGTTTTTTTAATCTTCCTCAGGCCCTTTCTGCATTCTTTGTCAGTGAAGGATTCTTGGCCCCAAACCAATTCCACCACTAGCCTTTGTGTGCTTTAGAAACACTGCTGAAGCCTTGAGGAAATAGCCTATGGTCTGAAAGTATTTACAAGTTGTGACAACACAGGACCTTGAAGAGTGTGTTTACAAAATGGCAGGGGCACCCGCAGGGCCCAAGTAACATTCAGTGACGTCCCTACAGTCAGAGCCTGGTCCCTGAGCCCACCGTGGTGGCCATCTTTATCCTCCTGGGACACCTGTTCCCACAGCCCCTGAGAAAGAACGGATCTATGTTGACGGTTTTCCCTACTCCAAACAACCTTGGGCTGTTTATAGTAAATATTGCACTGTAGTGAGGTTTTATTGATCTTTTTTTTTCCTCAGACACCCCCACCAGCTCCTCCTACCCTGCCCTCAGTTTTGTTCGTCTGCCACCTGGAAGCAACAAATGCGGCTCCTCTTGCTTTTCTGCATACCAGAGGCTACGAGAATATTTACAGTAGCAGTCGAAGGCCCTTCCTGCTGTCTTCACAGTCCTGGCGCTCAGACTGTGCTGAGACCCAGGGCGAGCCAAACACGCTCAGAGAGGGGTTCCTTCTGGCCCCAACGCCAGGTGGGTCTTGGAAGCCCCTCCCTTACCCATCTGGGACATGGCAGCCCGGGACCTACTAGAAAGTTTCCAGAAATGAAAGGGGTCCTCCTAGGGCAGGCCTAGGCAGACTTTTTCAGGGCAAGCGCTACTTCTGCAAGTGTCGAGGTCTACTAGTTATTTATAGTATTATTCAGGTTGTCATCACAAATTGCTTGGCAGTCCACCTGTGAACCGCGATGGATGTTTTGCCCAGCCCTGCTCAAGGGTTCAAAGAAAGGTTAGATTTCTTTTTGGAAGAGAGTTACAGAAGAGATGAAACATTCGGTGGAATATGATGATTGTCTCAAAAACAGATTTTACATACTCCAGAAGGAACAAAGACCATCTACTAGAGTCCAGGAAGAAAATACTATAACTTTTGTTTTTTTAATTTTTAAATATAAGTTTCATGTTTTAAAATTAGAACACTAGTGTAGAAGTATAATTATGTCAATTAAAAATTAGGGATGCCGGGATAGCTCAACAGATTGAGCGCTTCCCTTGCAACTAAAAAGTCTGGGGATTGAGTCCTAGCCCAGCCCGTGCAAACCCACATGTTGAACTGCGGCACAACTAGTAACCACCAGGATGGTGGCAAAGGTTCTCGCCTCCCATGGGGGAGGCCCCTAGTTCAGTTCCCTCCCCTAACAGCTCCCCATCCACCTGTGTGGAATGAAACTATGTCACAACGAATGATGTACAACTATGGAGATTGCTCTGGGCCCTCCCCTCTTCTCTTTCTCTCTCTCCATCTGTCAAACAATAGAATAAATCTTTTTAAAAATGAATAAACATCTATTTATGGTTTTCGTGGCCCCAGCCACCATGCACAGTTAAGTGTCCTGTGACAGCCTCCACAAGGCAGTGTACAAAGTCCTCCCCAGCAACCAGCGCAAGCACAGCAAGGCTTTGGAGAAGGTGGAGCTGCAGATCAACTTGCAGAACTAGGATCCTCAGAAGGACACACGCTTCTCAGGCTTACATCCACTCCCCGCCCCAAGCTCTCTGTCTGTGTTCTGGGGAAGCAGCAGCATCGTGACAAGGCCATGTCACATGGACATCAAGGGGCTGAAGAAACTCAACAAGAATAAGAAGCTGGCCAAGAAGTATGATGTCTTTCTGGCCTCAGTGTCTCTGATCAAGCAGAGCCCACGAATCCCTTTCTTGCTGACCCACATGAGAACATGGTGGCCGAAGTCGATGAAGTAAAATCCACAACCAAGTTCTAGGTAAAGAAGGTGCTGTGTCTGGCAGTTGGCCACGTGAAGATGTCAGATGACGGGCATGTGTACAACAGCCACTTTGCTGTCAATTTCCTGGTGTTGTTGCCCAAAAAGGACCAGCAGAACTTCTGGGCTTTAGCCATCAAGATCGCCACAGGAAAGCCCCAGTGCCTGTATGAAGGCCCAGCTTAATAAACCATATCACTACCATAATAAACAAATAAATAAATAAAATGGAGGCTATATGCTCAAATTATTTTTATTGCTTAAGGTAGGTGATCAAAACAGTTTGAAACTTAGTGTTCAGTTGTCTAGGATAATACTCTCCCTCCCTCTGTCCCTTCCCTTCCTCCCCCAACACCCGCCCAACACACAACCACGTAGCTTTAATTCCCAGGCCATGAAATCTTTAGTACTTGTGCTCCTCTCTAGACCTGATAGCCGGTCAGCCCTTACAACCCAACGCTCCCTATTAGCAGCTGTCCGGAGCTGACAGAACCTGAGAGAGTAATGTACCTCCTGGACTCCTGCCAAAGTACTGCTCCCTCCCTGGTCCCCACGCCCAGCCTGACACACCCATCCCAGCAATGTGTCCATGAAGAAAAATTCTCTCCCGGGGCATGGCAGGCCCACAGGCTCCTGTAACTTTAAAAAGATATTCTTCCTCTCTGGTTGACGCTACCATCATAGTCTTAGCTGAAAAATTGAACTGAATGTCAAGTAGCCGAGTTCTAAGATCATCAGCTACCTGAAAACTGTAAGACCAGGGGTGGTTCCCTGGGCCTCTCTGGGTCATTGTGAAACAGCAAAATTGCCATGTTCCCCCTCCTCTTTCTTCTTTCTGTCTCATATGCCCACTCTCTACTATCTCTGCTTCTTGTAAGGTTGTCGTGAGGACACACACGATGATGTTTGTGACCTGCCTTAAACTCTTCCAAAGAAGATTTATAAACTCAAAATACTCTTGCTTTTTGAGATATTTTTAGTGCTCTGCTAGCCCTGCTAACACATCTTTATAGGTGAAGAGATCTGTGGACAGATGGTGGTGATGGTAACACAACCATGTCCACACACTTAATGCCACTAAACTATACACTTAACAATGGCTCCCCCAGAAAATGTTAAGTTATGAATACTTTAGCACAATGTTTACACTAAATAGATAAGTAAAGCATCAACAACAACCAATCTTCATATTATTTGACTGTTTAGGAAGCAACTTTCTTGAGCTTCATGCACTCCAGGTCCTGCATTTCCCCCGTTTGGGTCTGCTTGCCCTCCTGGTCTTCTCTAGAAATCTCACAGCGAATGAGAGAGCAAAGTCTAGAGCTGAAAGAACCCTGAAAATCGGTGTCACACCTCACCCCTTCCTCCCTCGTTACAGATGAGGAAGGAGGCCCACTTGAGTCAATTCCAGTTTAAGATTCCTCATTTCAGGTCAAATGTAGTTTTTGTAGAGGAGAAGGTAGCATATCATGCTATGTATTATTAGTAAAAATAGCCATCATGTTAGTCATTATCAGGATGAAAGTCTGTGATGAGACCCTTCTCCAGCCCCCCACGCCCACCCCAGCTGGCCCTGGGAGAAGGGTGCAGAGACCAGCACCCTGGATCGTGCTGCCATCCTCCGGTTCTTCTCGGGGGGGGGACACCTCCCCGAGGCTGCGGCTCTAGGGCTGACCGATAAGGATAGGGAGCGTGTTCTGGAGTGTGTCTCATTTCAGGCCACCTCTCGATCAGCGTTCAGGTCACCCGCTTTCAGCCCAGTCCTGTTCGAGACAATTGAACGTTAAGAGAATGGACATTTTACAACTGGGTCATAAACTGCCGGCCAAGGGCCCTCAGAGAGGCTGGCAGAAGACCCGGCTACCTTGGCTGAGTGGCGCCACAATAACATAGCTGGGACCTTTGGAAAGTCCCAGGAAACCAGTGTGCGGGGCACCTGATGTGATCACCAGGGAGGGTAGCCTCCCGGGAAAGGGGACGTGGCTACGTTCCTCTCAGAGAGACTGAGAGAGTAACTGTGAGGAGGGACCTTAGCCATCTGGTCAAGCCCCCGCATTTCATACACAAGCATCTGAGGATTGAGGCCCTGAGGGTGGGGGGGCCAGCAATCGGCCCAAAGCCTCCTGACCAATCAGTGCATCTGGGAGAGGAAGCCAGGCCGTTTGTCAGTGGGGATCCGGTGTTCTTTCCACTACATTAGTCCACCTGTAGCCAGGGCGGCAGAGGGGAGAGTGGAAAAACATGGACTTCGGAGCCTGGCCCAGCCACATACCCCATCTATTTTCTTCAATGACTCTGAGCCTCAGTCTCCTCATCTGTAAGGTGGGCATAATTCTCATCTTTTGCCATTCCTTGGAATTACCTGACACCCACTATGGTAATTAGATGGCTTCCAAAAAAATCACCGAGAGCAACAAAGATTAAATCCCTTCTACCTCAGGCTGAAAAAAAAAAAAAGGCTGGCCCCCATAGGCTGGCTTGAGAGATTGGGGCAAATTCCAGGGGATGTGCACATAAATGAGGGTCTACAGAGCTCTCTGTCAGCTCTGGGGGTTATACAAGGAATTCTGATTGGCTCAGTTGGCTCAGGACATAGTGACATAGGATCTACCAAGGCCTGCACGGTCTTCAAAGAGTGGTCCTCAGACCATCCACATCAGCATCATGTGGGAATTTATGAGAAATGCAGAAGCTCTAGTCTAGCCCTGACCTAGCGACTCAGATCCTCTGAGAATGGGCTGAACTAAGCTGTTGACCAAGCTCTCTGGGCGATTCTTAGGTACGTGCAGTTTGAGAACCATGGACCTAGGCCATCTCTCCCAATTTCCTGATGGAGAACACAGTGGCTAGCAACCTTGGCTGTGCAGAAGCAGCCCAGTGCCAACACATTTCAATGTGCAGTCAAGCTTGAGACCTGCCGGTTCAGAGCAAGAGTTTAGAGTAAGTCCTAGCACATGTGCTGATGCTTCATTGCATAGGAGCATCAGTCTACCCAGAATGCTGGGCGTTCCCACCTGTTCTTTGGCTCAGGGTTTCTCTGCTTGTTTTTCCCACCATGACTTTCTATAGGTTCTGTATCCCCCTGAGAAGTTCTGAACACATTGTTCTTGCTTCCCATTTGCCCACCCCTACCAGCTTTGAATTGTTAACGTTATTGGATTCACTGTCTAGTGTTAAGAAATATTCAAGAATGGGCTCCATTCTATTCCAGGCCTTTAAGATCCAGTGTGAATTTGCAAATGAAAGGCAATTCTATTTCCTTTGTATATGTCTCTGTTGAATTTTGTCTACCTTATTCTTGCTATGTTTACACATTTTTAATCAGGAGGCCAATAAAACCCCATCTGGTTTATGTTTTGCTTGGCCTTTGACACATGCAAATATCTCACTTGGTCCTTAATAGTACATGGTCCTCACCATGGTGTTTCCTCAGTTAGGGGAGGGTGGGCAGGACAAGAGAATCCATTTTTTCCCAGGGTTCTGCAGACTGTACTGCAAGAAAGCTGATAAGTAGCCATAAGGAAACTTTCGGGCCCTAACACAAATACTATGTTTAAATATGGACAAGAGGATAGAGTACCATAAAGGCTAGGCTTACACTTTTACCATCAGATTAGTTACTTGGAAGTTACCGTAATTCAGAAACGTGTGCAGTTGATGGAGTTAACAAGTTTGAATCAGCTACTATAAGTCATATATTCCTTCTCCAGGGATTTCCTAGGATGCCATCTTCCTCAAAGTCTCCAGGAGTATTGAAATCACTCTTTAGGAAGAAGTGGATACCGAATGTATTTGTCCCTGTTTTTCCACACTATTAGAATGCCCAATCATCGGGGAGGCCAAGATAGCTCAACAGGCTGCGCACTTGCCTGGCAACCGTGAGGTCCGGGGATCGACTTCCAACCCCATCCCCGCACATGCAAACCCGTCTGCTGAACTGTGGCACAGCTGGTAGCTGCTGAGATGGTGGTGAAGGTTTTTGCAGTTCGGTTCCTACCCCACAAGGTCCCACATCCACCTGTGTGGAATGAAACTGTCACAACTAATGATGTACAACTATGGAGACTGCTTTGGGCCCTCCTCCCTTTTCTCTCTCTTTGTCTCTTTCTTCTCTCAAACAATAAAAGAAATCTTTTCTAAAAAATGCCCGATCATCCTGCTGTTTCTGGAATTTTCTCCTTTTAGCCCATGTCCACTTTCCAACCTGGGCAAACTGGGACAGTTGGTCACTATACAAGGGCTTCCCTAAAATGTCCAGCCATACATGCCTCTCTTTTTCATGTTACGTGGCTGGATACTTTCCGAAAGCCCTCATATACATACTGCCCATATCTCTTTGCTCATCATCTCTCCCTTTATAAATCTTCTCCTGCTGTATGACTCATGCACGGCCTCATCTCAAACCACCAACACTTGTGCTTAGAACACACAAACACACACATGCAGGCACGCACTCAACATCCCCGGTTCCTTCCTCATAATGCTAATGCAAATACATTCATGTAGTTTTCTTGAATTTCTACTTTGCATTCTTCCTATTGCCATTGCCACTCTATCTCTCCACAGGAACGATTCCCAAAACATCTTGTTCTGCCAGAATAAATGTGAAGGAAGAAAAGTGATCCTGTGTTTCAGAGCTGAAATGAGATGAAAGAGTACATTATAAAAATTAAGAGTGCCTTTATAGTCACTTAAATAAATCTCTATCGCATATCTTATAAGTGCTGGATACTGTGCTATGTTGCATCTACGGTGAGATAATTCCCTGATACATGATCATTTTCTCTTGCCCTAATCTCTCAAATAAAGAAATATGTTTTCTCCTCTCTGTGGTTTTATCCTTTATCTTTAAGTATCCTCTATCATTTCTTCTTTTAATTTACTTCTTCAATCATTCCCCATTTGATGTGTTGTTTTTTGTTGGTTTGTTTGTTTTTTGCCTTTGATGTCTTTTCAGTACAAATGTGCTCAGATCACAGTTACTCTAAAGGAAAAAAAAAATAAAGACATGATCAGTTTCCACTGAATTCCACTGGAATTCCCACACCTTTCTTTCTTCCCATTCCTCCCTTCCCCTACCACATTTCACATACATTTCTCCCATTCGTTTCTTAGGTCTGTGCAGTCTGGGTATCGTAATAATAAACTACTTGTGAAATGTGATACTTCTTCTAAGTTCTCGCCCACCACAGCCATTTTGAATCATTTAGGAGTGTCATGAGAATTGCCTCTCTCATGTTATATATCCTGAGCCTCCCTGTCCTTCTCTCACTGACCACATCACCTCCCGATTCTCCTCCTTTGCCTTCTCCCAGTCTCCTTCCAGACCGCAGCCAGTGTCATGAGCTGCAACTGCAGCCCCATTCTGTTGGCTCTCACACCCATGTTCCCACCTCTGAACTATCTCCTGAGTTTTCTGTCCACGTTTCCAAATACCTAATGAGCAAATTTACATAGAAAATTCCAAAGCTCCTCAGATTCAATATGTTCAAAATTAAGTTCATTGTCGTCATCTCTAGCCTGTCTTCTGTGTTTTCTCTCAGTCAATGAGCCCGCTCCGCTCTGAAACCCTTGCATCATGCTTTGCCCTTTCTCTTCTGTACATCAAGGCATTTGGTAAATAACATTATGTTATCTTTATTGTTTTTATTACAAATGGCAGAATCCCAACTCAGACGAGGTTAAACAAGAGAAAGGGATATATTCGTTCATGGAACCAGACCATGGAAGTGATGGCTTCATGTGTGTCGTGTAAGATTTCTCTCTTTATTTTTCAACTCAACTTTTGTTTTTGTTTGCCCTCATTTTTTTAGGTTCCATCATGTGTAGGGGGCTCTGAAGATATGCTCTGGTAACAATAATAAAAAGAGACAATTAATATGTGCCAAACTTTACAAGGCAAAAAAAAAAAAAGAATCCTCACTTCAAATTTAGAAAACCCGCACGTGAAGTCTAAATTGGACCACTGTTGGTCATGTCCCAACCTGAGGGAACAGTCAGTCTAGAACTGAATTTGAATCATCTGCCAACCTATAAGCTTGGGTGTTTCCAACACAAGGACTCCAGTAAACCACAGCAGACAAGAACGCATGCAGGATTAGACTTTGGGTCAGGCAACTGAAATGCAGAAGCTTGATGGTGCTGATTAAGGTTCCCAGGTGTTTGCATCATCTATGAACATGAAGGGGGCCAACAAGAAATTCTACCTGACTAGATGCCCCCCCCACCACCACCACACCTACACACACACACATACATGAGAACAAAGAACTTGCTTAGGAATCAGTTTTGGGGAAAAATGTTTTAAAAGTTTATTTTTATTGTTTTTGACAGAGAGAGAGAGAGAGAAACAGAGAAAGACAGAGAGAAGGGGGAGGGCCCACAGCAGTCTCCATAGTAGTTGTACGTCATCAGTTTTCGACATGGTTTCATTCCACACAGGTGGGCAGGGGCCGTGCAGGATGAGGGAACCCGGCTGGGGGCCACGTGTATGGGAGGCATGCCCCCTTGAGCTGGGGGCTGAACCAGGGGCCTTCCATATGGGAAGCTCACCCTGGCGAGAACCAAACTGAGGCCACACCCCAGTTCAGCATATGAGTCCACATGGGCCGGAGCCGGATTTGATCTTCAGACCCCGAAACTGCAAAGTGAGTGGTCAAACACTGAGCCATTCTGGCTTTCCCCAAATGTTTTAAACTTCTAAATGATAGTGGTTGTAATGCTCAAATGCATAAAAACGAGACATGATGGCACACCTTTATATAACATTACCTGTTCAGCCTACAGATGATCTTTTGTGAACTAATGCACTGTAGGCCTCTTGCACTGAAATTTAGTGCTCCTCTTATCTCAGAAGCTTGGAAGGATTTCTACCTGGAAAACGTTCAGAGAGGATGTTGAAATTACCCACTAAAGCCATAAAAATCTCAATAATGCACCACAGGGTATCTATTTTTAAACAATTTAACTTTCCAATGTCCATTTTTAAGATAACTAGTTACAAAGTTTACTCTAGGTAATTGCACAAGTAAACTTGATGCTTGCCATTGTTTTGTTTTTATTTATTTATTTTTTATTATTTAGACTCCACAATACTGCACATCTATTGTCATGGATGGTGTACTCTATTTTCCTTCTGTTTTTATTTCTATAGTTCCTGTGATTATTGACTTCTCAATCAGAAGATTTGTAAACATAAAGAAGCTTAAATGGAACACACATGACTGACTATGAATTTCATCATATGTATAAATTAAGCCTCCCACTGCAATATTTGAGAGAAATACTTTTCCCAGGAGAGAATGTTGTCAATTCCACGTGCATTATGAGATGCTACAGAATGCAGCAGAAATCATGCCCTTTTTTAAGTAGTATAGTGTGCTTGAGTGTGAAATTGTTACAGAATTACATGCTTATGACTTTGTAATAAAAGATTTGGTATAGATTACCAGCTCATAAAAAAAAGGGGAGCGTTACTTCTAACAGACACTGTATTTTCATTTTTCATTGTCTAGAATTTAGGCTGTAACTGGAAACATTCGGGGCAAGGGGGAGGGGGGTGGGATTGTCCTGAGTCACTGTTGTAAAAACCATTATTCTATTATCATGCTCAGCTGGACTTGGGAATAAGTTAAAACACACATTCAAGAGTGTTCTGTTTCCTTGTTAAGCTATCTCATCTGATATCTTTTTTCTTACACTTAAATGTGACCAAAAGGGAGGATCCAAGATGGCCGAGTATATGAATGCTGTGCATGCCTCATCCTGTGATTACAACCAAATTATAGAACAATCAACCTAGAGAATCACTTGAAGTCTCACTGAACAAAACTTTTATACCTAAGGCTATAAATAAGAAACCACTTGGAGTCCAGTATGAGAGGTGAAACAGGCCTGCCCCAAACTTCCCTGTGGTGGTTGAAAATCAGGAGGAATATTGTTGCAAAGGAGATTCCCCTTGGAGAACAGAGGTATCCCAACCCCACACAAGGCTCCCCACCCTGGTGTACTGGTGCTGGGAAGAGGTGCCTCCACAACATCTGGCTGTGAAAAACAGTGGGGATTCCAATTGTACAGGTAAAACAGGAGGTTTTGGGAAATCCAGACAGCCTTTAAAGGGCCCACACACAGACTCACAGACGCACTGACTCACTGACTCAGGCGCTGACACTCAGTTCTGGCATAGTGACAGTGTCTCTGGGAACTTCAGAGACAAAGAGGGAAAGACTGACTTGGGTAACTTTGGGGTGAGGACTGGAGGGACAGTTGTCATTTTCCCTTGTACAGTCATCCTTCCATGCAGCCAATAGGCAGGCACCATCTTTCCTGTGTTGAGACCCCCACCCCCACCCAACACCCATGGTCAAATCTGAATCTGAATTGGTCTGGTGAGCCCTGCTTGCTTTTACCTGGTGGCTCACTTAGACCCTCCCACACTCAACTGTGCACCATGTGAGGTTTTATCAGAGGCTGAGTCTTACAGGGTCCAGGAGCAGGCAGCAGGCCTCAGAGTGGCCTGGCTTTTTGTGAAGCTACCCCAAACCTGGTATTGGTGGCAGCCAGCCTCCGTTAACAGCATGACCACTCTCACATACCTTCAGGTCCCGTACAGTAAGCAAGCAACCGTGGGTTGCCTTGTAGCTCCTATCAGGTAGCCTCTGGCTGATCATGTGCAGTGGCTGACCTTAGCCTGCACTGGAGTCCCTCTCAAGAGGCCCCCAAACCAACATGCTTGACATTGTCTCCAGACCACAGCAGAACACCACCCAACTAGCCCCACAAGTAGCACACCCAAAAGGTGGTCTCAACAAGCTCCAGAGCCCACTGGGGTCAATCCCACCCAATGGGGTAAGCCTAAGGTGACCAGATTTTAACATTGGTAAAGCGGGACACCATTGACCGGGGGGGAGGGGGGTCTTGATGAAAAATTTGATCTATCTCCCTTCGTTTCTTAGCTTGTCGTGCATTCTTTCCAAAAATCGGGACTTTTTTAAAACACCGCGGGACGCAGGACAAATTGTTAAAAATCGGGACTGTCCTGCCAAAAGCAGGATGTCTGGTCACCCTAGGTAAGCCCCACATTGCAGCCCATAAGCTGTGGGTGTGGCCAAGCCCCAAAGCCACTCAGTGTGAGGGCCAGTCTCGCTCACTGATGTGCCAATAACAATCAAGGTCCAGCTATAACATAAGGGCACACAGAACCCAAACAAGGGACACTTCTGGAGCACCTGGAACAGGTGACCAAGGAGACTATGCCAGGACTCCACAGGGTACCTACTACATAAGGCCGCCCAGCAAGACTCGGAGACATAGCAAATCTACCTAATGCATACAAACAAACACAGAGAGGCAGCCAATATGAGGAAACAAAGAAATACATCCCAAATGGAAAAAGACAAAGAAAGAAATACAGAAAGGAACTAAACAAACTGGAGGAAAACAACCTGCCAGAGACAGAGTTCAAAACCTGGGTTATAAGGACATTCAAAGAACTTAGTGAGAATTTCAACAAAGAAAGAGAAAGTATGAAAGAGGAATAAACCATTTTTTAAAAAAGCCAGGCAGAAATAAAGAATACAATAACTGAAATGAAGACTGCACTGGAAGGAACCACCAGCAGGCTAGATGAAGCAGAAGATCGCATCAGCAATTTGGAAGACAAGGTAGCAGAAAATACCCAATCAGAACAGCAAAAAGACAAAAGAATTATATGTGTGTGTGTGTGTGTGTGTGTGTGTGTATCTACATAGATAGATAGATAGATAGATAGATAGATAGATAGATAGATAGATAGATAGATAGATATAGATATAGATAGATATAGATAGATATAGATAGATAGTTTAAGGGGCCTCTGAGACATCAGGCATACCAATATTCACATCATAGGGGTACCAGAAAGAGAAGAGGGAAAGCAAAAGATTGAGAACATATTTGAAGAAATAATGACAAAACTTTCCTAACCTGGAAAAGCTCTTCTATTGATTTTTAAAAAGACAAAAAGAAAAATAAATCATCATTTGAAAGGTGACGTTAAAAAACAGAAAGCTAAACAGCGTGTTCTACATTTGAAATTCCGCAAGCTGTTAATCGACTATTTTTCCCATAAAGAGACTTGTACCCTTTTGCCTGATTTCTCCACATTCATGTTCCTTTTTACCATCTCCAGCTTTCCCTGTTCAAGTCAAATGTGTATGACATTCAAGGCTTTCTAAGAGAAGCCCTGCCCCAGCCAGATTCTAAGGGATGCTTCTGAAATGAAGTATCAGCTGTGCGTCTCCTTTTGTTAACTTTTTTCCACTTCACATTTTTTATGCTTGGCAACAACTACATTTCAGAAACAAAGCCACCTGCTATCAAATACAAGTGAAGGAAGGCCGAGTCTTTGTGTGCTGTGTACGTGTGTGTGTTCTCCTTGAAGAAGGAGTTATTTACAGGTCTAAGCTCTCTTCCAGCTATTCCAAAGTATTCAGTGGACTGGAATGGCCCCCCTGCAGGGGGCCGGGTCTAAGCCCCAAATGGACATGTTAGGGGGCAACTGCTCAGTCACCTCTTCATAGGATGGGTCAGGAGCTGCCATGTAGATGCTCATGCTGAGCGGCATCTCGCTGAGCAGAGCGAGACCTGACCTGAGTATCAGCAGACCCCAGCCTGTCTTACCTGTGAAAATTGGGGGTGTCTGACATTACCTTTGGGAACCCCAATTTTCCTATGTGTAAAATGAAAAGTGTGGACTAAGTCAGGGTCTCCACTATGGCTGCACAGTAGACTCCCTTGGTTTTATTTTTGTAACAGTCACGTAAGAGCCTTTCCCCAGACAGGTTAGCTGAAACCTCCGGGGGTAGAAACCAGACACTGGTATTCTTTTTAAAACCGCCCAGATTCATCTGGGTACAGCTTGGGTGGAGCACTGCTGACCTAATAGGTGACCAGAGGGTCTCACCAACGCCAGCACTGCCGGACCTGCTCCTGTCTTATCAGGGCCCATCGGGTCAGCTCTGTTGTGAAAACACGGCCCAGCCTTCCATTCCAAGGGCATAAGTCACTAGGGCCACAGCATCAGCACAAGAGCCAATGTAATGAAGTGGACTGCCCACCCTGATGAGTGCGGAGTGGGAGGGAGGGGAGGGGTGGACCTATTGTTTAAAAGGATTCCTCATGGTTCCTAAGAAGATTGCAGGCAGCTGCAAAGCCCCTCTATTTTCTCTGGGAACTCTGCTAGGAGGGTGAACTTGCTCAACACCGACTTCTCTTTTGTAGCTCAGTGCTGTGCTGCGGAGAGAAACTAATTTAATCAACATCAAGAGCTGCCCTTTGCTCTTGCAGTCATGTCGCATAATTTTCTTTTCCAGGGCAGCACCACACTTCTCTCTGCCCAGTTCTCCTGGCTCTCAGAGCTTGAGTTCTTCTTACTCCTTTTTAACCTGTCCATCCTGCATCCCATCGTCCAACAGATCTGCCCCACGGTCATGCGCCCACACCACTCTTCGTGTGATTTTCCCTTAGAACTTCCCATTCCCCTCACTTTGTACACTATCACCCTTCTTCCTGCTTCTTCACCCCTCAGCCAATACTACTGGGCCACCAAATGGCTGTGAGGATGTGAAAATCGGAGCCATGGGCAGGAATAATGGATTGGAAAAGCCAAGGGGAAGCCAGGGGGAACTGAGAAGAGTATTTGAGAAATGCAGCCAAATGATTTAGCAAGAGGCGGTATCAAGTTACTGTAATCCCCGGAAGCCCCAGACACACTGTTGATTATGAAAATGCAGCTCTGACTGAGGAAGAATCTGCCATTAGCCAAAGGAAGGCTGCAGCTTTGTACCGTGCGTGGGGGCTGAAGCGAGGAGCTCTGGAAGGTGCAGGGACCCCTGCCTGACTCCACGGCACTGGCCGACTCGTGTAAGGCCTGGCTAGATGCTTGCTTGCTCCGTCCAAGAATCTCCTTGCTGTATCGGTGCAAACGAACATGGATGGTTAGAGGGGCTGTCAGGGCAAACTTCACAGAGCAGCAAGGGTCGGCGGAGGGAAGTGGGGAAATCTCCATCTTGAGATTGTAAGAGGGGATGGGCCTGGAGCCAAGCTGAGTTAGTTGTCTGTGACTCTTCATTAGAATCCAGCCTAAGTAAGGCACTCCTCACTTAACGACTGAGTTCCATGCCTATCATTAGGTTGTTAAGCAAACTGGTCAATAAGCAAGGAGCTCAAAGGTAGATGTCTTGTGGTGTGTCATGGTGCCGTAGGGTATATATTTTTCAATAGATATCATGGGACACCACACTTACAAACGAAATGCATAGTCTTGTGTGGTTGTGAACACTTTGTGTAGTGAATACTACCCGACTGTGGGAACAAGACAAAGACTGAGAACGGGGATTCCCGAGACTCCCACAGGCTGAGAAAGGGGTTTCCCCACATTGGAGAACTAGCTGTAAGTCCCAGCAGTCGTTAAACAGACCGTGGCTCAGAAATGTCTGATCCTACAGGGCTCTCAGTTAGTCAGAAACCTCCTTTGAAGGGTGGGTCTGGGAGGCCCATGGTCCCCTCAGGGAACTTGCTGGAATTGGTTGGTGAGAGAGAAGACCATAGGACCATCTTAACTAGCATTCGTGCCACCCCTCAAGTCCTCTCCCATTTGTCCTGCAAGTGCTGTCAAACATATGAGTGTCTTTGTAAAATATAAACCTGGCTATAGCACGACTGTGCCAAAAACCTGACAGTCGCTACCCATCAGCTCCAGAATAGAGGCTAAATTCCTAATCATCGCATTCAAGGTCCTCTATGCCTTCCACCCCATCCACTCGGTGACTTGATCTGACACGCAGGGACACTAGGTGTCTTATTCTCTGTGTATTTTGCTGCTGCTCCTCTCCTGCACACCTGTGCTCAGGCTGTGTCCGTTGCCAGAAATTTCTTTCCTGTCTATCTGTCTGTTGCATGAATACCTATTTATCCTTCAAAACCCAGCCTAGTAGTCCTCCTTCTAGGAAGAGCCCTCACATTGAACGAACTCTCCTGCCTTGGGGCTATTGTCCTGCCTACTGCGCACTTGATGTGGCAGAATCTCTTTGTGAGCTTAGAATACATACCCCAGGGACCATATCCTCTTCACCCAGCAGTGTACCCAGCATCCAACACAATTTCTGGGGTGTAGTAGACATCAAGTAATGTTTGTCTATACTGGCTAGAAGTAAGTAGGAATATAGGCTTATATAATAGTATTCCAATCTTACAGGCATGGATATTGCCATAGCTCCTGACTGCAAGGAGGTCCAACCACCCGAGCTATGCTTCCCTTGCCCACCCCTCACAGTGGAGAACCCCCCAGCACTTGCTCACAATCCCATCCCCTCTTCTGAGGCACTGTTGTTACTGTGATCTCATGGCTTCGGCTGCTCTGAAGTTCCCACTCGCTTCTCATTGTTGTGGTGACGCTAGATTGTCAGTGGTGAACTAAGTCCTTCAAGCCAAATCCTACTTCATTTTTCTCCAAATAAGGGCAATGTCTGAGTCACGGAGAAAACAGGTAGAGCAGGTATGAATCTACATCGGCAGACGTGAATGGGCCAAAAAAAGTTTACCTTGATTTGTTTCCATCACTCAATTCAATTTCTGTTTCAAGCCTTATTTTTTTCTTAGGGTGGCCAAGTCAGGTTGCCCACCTCTCTCTTTTCCCTTGTGCGGCGTCTGAGTGCCTGGGGTGTGGTATCTGAGTGAGGGCATACCTGGTCTTCATCCTCAGCCTCTTCTATTCAATGTGGTTCCTGCTGGAAGTCCCATCCCATCTACTATCCCCACTCCCATCCTTTTGCCTCTCTTGGGGGTACTTAACTGATATCTTACCAATCTATTATGTCTATCTTATTTTAATTTCCTTGAGTCTATTCTTTTGAAACTCAAAGGTCACAAAGAGACTCTTTCCTCTAATCTTTCCCACATCCCTTCCCTGTGTCACTAATCACCTACTATAGTATAGTTACTACTGAAAGAGAAGAGGTAAGGGGTAAGAGGGGGAAGTATCTTTAAGAATGTTAGCAAACACTAATGCAGTGTTTACAATGAGTCCGGCACTATTCTAGGACTTTACATACATTAGCTCATAAAAAACCACAGCAACTCAGTGAGGCAGTTACTGTTAATAATTTCATTTTGAGATGAGGAAACTGAGGTTAACAAGGGACAAATTGGAGGATCTGGGACTTGAACCCAGGCAGTCTGGCTCCAGAGTCTGTGCTCTTATCCATTAAACTGATGGTTTCTCACTGCCCTGCCACACATGCTATTTTCATTGTAAATTTATCTTCCTTGACGACATGTAGAAAAAGTTTGAAAATATTGTAATGGAGATTTCTCTTTCTATTTATATGGCTTGTGCTGGGATTTAACAAATTTGTACTTTTATGAGAACTCTATCAGTCATCCATGTGAATGTCAAAAAAGAGGGAAGCTTAGAAGTGTTTAAGAAGAGAATCTCCTACCACCACCACCATCACCATCCATGTCACTGCCATCAGCCTAGAAACGCTTTATCATACCCGTCAGCAATGGGGTACGAGAGGGCCTGGCTTCCGAAAGGTGTGTCAATTCCATTATGTTTCAGCCTGCATGACCTTGACCATTCTACCCAATTCTAAGAACTAACATCTGTTTTGAATGAAAAGATGCCCATGAAAAAAATTCTTGTGGGCTTTTAATTCCTCTAGAACAATCATTCTTAACATTTTTGGGAGTCACAGGCCTTTTGGCAATCTATGAACACCTCTCCAAGAAAAGCACACGCGTACACCCAAATGCATATACAATTTGTAAAAAAAGTTTAGGCAAATGACTGAGCCTTGTTCTATTGATTTTTGTGCCTTCAATACCTAGCAAAGAGTAGACTATTGAGCTAAGCCCATCCAGCCCCCACTTAGCCTTCTGCATCTGTAATGTCTCCCTGTGGCACCATAAGAGACAGAAAATCTTCCCCTCCCCCTTTATCCAGCCCCGATTCTCTGCAAAAGCCTGGTGCTAATGAGAACTTTGTCCTTTGTGCATTGCAGGCCTGTGTATTTGCCTCTAAGAGACAAGCACTGGCTGTTTGCAAGAACGGAGTAGAAGTGGCCATTCTGGACAATTTGGGGGCAGCACCTAAAACTCTACATGCTTCATGGGAGCCAGGAAGAAGGCTATAGGCTTCTTTATAAGTCCACAAAGGACTCCTTTACACATACTACTGCAGGGTCACCAACCCCTGACTATTATTTTCCTCTTCAGAAAAAACTTTACCACATCAATTCTCAAAGAAAACAATTCATGGATTTTCGACATCTCAAGAGTATCATGGAAGCAGGGATGCCAGGATGGCTCAGTGGTTGAGCACTTGCCTTGCAGTCATGAGATCTGGGGTTTGATTCCTGGCCCTGGCCTGTGTAACCCCATATACTGAAGTGCAGCACAACTGGTAACCGCCAGGATGGCTCAGCGGTGAAGGTCTTCACCTCCCCTGTCGGAGGCCCCCAGTTTGGTTCTGACTCTTTGTGGCTCCACATGCACCTGTGTGGAATGAAACCATGTCACAACTAATGATGTACAACTATGGAGACCGCTCTGGGCCCTCCCTCTTCTCTCTCTTTCTCTCTCTCTCTCTTGCTCTCTGTATGTCTCTCTCTCTCATCTTCTCTCAAACAACAGAATAAATTTAAAAGAAAAGAAAAAGAGTGTCTTGGAAGTGCAGTTAACTAAGCTTCTCAATTCTCCAATCAAGCAGCAGAGCGAGTGTTTGGGTCAAGGCCAAACATTGTCCTCTCATTGAAGGAAACACAGAGATGGTTCAGGATAAACTCTGTGAGCAACTCAGAGCCCTCTGCAAGAATTCAGTGTACCTTGCAAGTGCAAACACTGCCATGATTATCATTTGTGGTTAGTTGGAGTCACGCCACCAAGGAGATGATTAGGAATAAGTAGGACAAACAAAGCAGACAGCTAGAAGATACTGTGAAATAATAACAATACTTTCTTCATTCTCACCCACCTCTTCCTTTCCTCTAGTGTTGGGGTAGCATAGTTTATCCCTGTCACTCCTTCTATCAACATTCTTTATTTCTGTGATGAGTTTTTTTTCTTGTGATCTATTCTTGCTGTCAAGTTTTAGGATCTTAACTGTGCTTATGAATTCCTATACCGTAAAAAAGGCCATCTTTTTTTCTTACAAGTTATCTCTGGGTCTTTGTGACTCACACCTACCATTAGCTATGCTAGATTAGCTCCTCGTTATAAGTATATTTATGATTCTAGAAAACTGCATGCATGGGAAACTTACTAATACATTCCATATAGTATAAAATACCACAAAAATAAATTGTAAAAGGGTGAGATAGAAAATTTATAAATAAGATTCTAATATTTAATATTCCCCTTAAAAAATTGTTCATTCTCTTTTGTGATCTAAGTATCCTCCTTTGAGTCACAGGCCTAGTATAATATCCACCAAGTAAACATCAGAGCAAAGTCCCCCAAAAGGTTTAAAACTGGCTGTCACTGCCTCAAATTGTAACTTATAATATTCCTTTAATATCTTTCACTTGTCTAAGTGAATTCATTCGATATTCTCTCTTAGGGACTGAATTGCTGTGTGCCCCACAATTCATATGTTAAAGCCATAGCCCCACTGTGGCTATATTTGGAGATGGGAGCTCTATAGAAGTAATTAAGGTTAAATGAGGTCATACGGTTGGGTTCTGATCCATTTGGATTAGATAGGTTTAGTGTCCTCCTAAGAGGAGACTCAAGAAGGCTCTGCCTAGCTCTTCAAGGGCAAACCACATGAGCACCCACAGAGATGCCGGCTTTCTGCCTGCCCAGGAGAAAGCTGTCCTCAGGAGCCAGCCCTGCCAGGCCTACAAGACATGCATTTCTGTTGTTCAAGCCACCCAGTCCATGAGATTTTGTCAGGGCAGCCCAAGCAGACTAACACGCTCCTAGAAAACTCACCAGACTACTCTCCTACCGTAAACTCTACTAACACAGATATATATATATGTGTATGTAGCTATATCTACTGACATATCTATCTCTATGTCTCTATCTATCTATGAATATATTTATTAATATCTATTAATATATCTATATGTTAATATATCTATATCTATATCATCTATATGTATATGTATATCAGATAGCTATATCAATATCATCTATATCTATATCTATATCAGAGAATTTAAATTAAGGTAATTATGGATAGTAGAATACTTTGAATGGACTTGAGATGATAGAATGCTACACAGCCATTTAAAAATTTAGTAGCTACAAATGCATTTCTTTGAAATAATCTCCATAGTAAACACAAAAATTATGTGCATGATGTGATGATGTGCTACTATTTTCTGTTTTCTTAAGAAGGAAGAGTAAGAAAAGAATAGGTACATATATTGTGCTTGCATTTTCATAAGATACCTCTGAAAGATATATAGGAAAATGACAACAGTAATTGACTCTGGGTTAACTTTTTAATTTTCTAGTGCATATTTTCAAAAAGAATATATATTTTAAAAATGTATAAAATAAAATTTGGAAAAAAATACATAGAAACAAATCCCCAGAGAAAGGCTGACATACACACACTCATACAAAAATACAGCAAAGAACCCATGGTAAAATGTACCATCTTTAAATGTGCCTCACCTTTATGGGTGTAAAACACCCCATACTCTTCCTCCTCTCATACGGAACAACTGCACTCTAATCCTTGCATTTGCTATAGGGTGTCATGTGAGCATTACCCCTTCTCTCCTTTACAAGTATGCCCTGTTTGATGGCACATTTTTGAAGGCCTGACTCAATAGAGTATTTCCTTTGTCATTCTTACAAATTATGTAGCATGGAACTTTGTACATAATAGGTGCTTAATAAATAAAGATACATGAGCTATTACTGTGTACCATATCTTATGGGTATGAAGACTTTATGCTACCACACTTATCTGAATCATATTAATGAGTTTTTATACCATATGAAACTCAATGAAATATTATATGAGTTTTGAATAGTTTTAAAACTTGGAAATCTGCTAGTTTCTTTGATCTTCTAGATTGCTTGCTAAATTTGACACGATAGGAAAGACTTACTGCAGACATTTAGGAAAGCAAAAAACCACAGTACAAAATTATCTCACAAGCAACTATATTAACATGTTCTTAATGTCTTCATTCTGTGTGACCTAAATGCCAGCATATGGAATGCATTCTGTGATTATATTTGTATATGTTAAACTTTCTCTGAAATGAACTCTTGGGCGGAAGGCCAGATTTGAGTATTGGGTATGCAACCAGGGATTGAGCATTAATTCCAGACACCCAAACCAGCACACATGAGGGTCTATCTTCAGGGACCCCAGAGTTGTACAATTCAGTCACAGCTGAAAGTGCAAAACTGCATCCTTGAGGTCGATGAAGTAAGTGGTTTTCTACGTCCTGAAGTTCTCTGGACAAAATCACTTTCCTACGCATTCATCTGTGTTCTAACCAAAAAGAAACTGCCAATAAAGATTAGCATGAGAAGGTCTCTATCAGATGTTTATGTTGGAGTATTTGTCTCTATAACTTCATTTCTTCCCCCCCCCCCCCCCCACAAAAGTGTTTTTTTCCAATGAAAGCAGAGGGGGAATTCCAATATATAAAATACATGAATGGGGAATGGGGTGAAGGCACTCCAGAATTCCAATTTCTAACTCCTAGATCTATGGACTCTTGGTCAGCAGTGGTTCTGAAATATGTGTAGGGAACACCTGGGAGTCCATTCAACAAATACAGGCTATTGGGTCTGACCCCTGGAAAGTCTGATGAGAAGATCTAGGTGCAGTCTCAAAGTCTATACAGTTTTGTTTTGTTTTTAAGACTTATGTTATTGTTTTTTGATGGAAAGAGACAGAGAGAGAGAGAGAGAAAGGGGAGGGCCCAAAGCAGTCTCCATAGTTGTCATAGTTGTACGTCATTAGTTTTCGACATAGTTTAATTTCATAGGTGGGTGTGAGGCTGCACAGAGCAGGAACTGGGCCGGGGGCCTCCCACATGGGATGCACACCCCAGATTAGCATATGTGTCCACACGGGCTGTGACTGGGACTTGATCCTCAGACCCCAGAGCTGCAAGGTGAGCATTCAACTCTCTGAGCCAATCCGGCTTCCCCTGAAAGTCTAAATCTTGACAAGAGCCCAGGGGTTATAGGAGCGGTGACCCACCCCACCATTTTCTAATCTGACATGCTTAACCGTGATGCTTACACAGAGCTTAGTGAGAAAACTACCATTAAGACCATCCAAAGCGAGGCCCACACTTTGAGTTACTCAAAGAGAAAGAGGCCTAAGAGTCTCAGCTCACTCTAGTTGATTGTTTTCCGTCATTTCCTAAGCCCTCTAATACTGAGGCAAGAATTCAATTTTAGCAGGCTGGTGGAAAGAATTCCAAGAACTTGTTTACTTTAAAGCAGTGATAATGATAGAGGTCGAGACTAAAATTCCATCCAACACTCGTTTCCCAAATTATCTCCATCGAAGGAAGTGGAATAACGTTTAGATCACGTAGGACTGCTGAGGACACCAGCTGAAACCCTAAAAATAGCCAATTGTGTTCCCGGCCCGATCAGGGAATTCCTTCCCGACATTTGACTTCAGTGGATTGCCGGAATGCACGGCTGGCCGGGTGATGCCACACTGCCACACAATGCGGAAACAAAGGGTCTTCGAGTTTAGAAGCACGGCCTCACGAGCGAGCCTACATAGACTGGCTATTTTCCTGTCTGAAAGAATGACATTGGTAAAACCTGTGTCCAGAACAGGAGCTGTGCAGAGCAGGAAATACCTTTCTGTTTCCGTTTGGGGCGTGGTTATTCGTCTCCTCTGGGTGCCCATTAGACAGGAGAACAATTACAGGGCAGGAACCGCATCTGTATGTGTCTTGCTTTATCTAGATGCTATCACAGTGTTTTTTACAGCGCTGGATAACGCCAGGTGACTCTGTCTGGGCAGGAAAAAGCCTGGGGAGGTGGTTACAAGATCTTTTTTTTTTTTCCCCCAGAAGTCACAATGTGCTTAGATACGTTGACCCAAGTTACAGGATCACAGTTTTATAAACAGAACACCTCAGGCTACATATTAGCTAAAAAGACCAACAGTAAAACAAAACAAAAAAACAAAGCAAAAGACTAAACTGGCAAGTTACATTTGGTATCTATCTAAGACCTGAAATTTCAGAGGACCTGGAAACCACATAAAGAGATTGTATGTAACTTGCTCTTTGATCATAAAGTTTGTGGAAATTTTCAGTCTAAAATCCACCAAGCCCTTCAATGCTTGGATGAAACATCTGAACATGGAGGATGATTATAAGTATTAATCTAGTTTGTAAGTGAGAATAATACTAGGACATTAATATTAAAATGAGTGTCAACCTTCGAAATAGTCACCGTAGGAGACTATACCTGCATTTCAATGCAGCTGCCACTACTCAAAGTATTTCTGAAGTCCTATTTTATAAACTGTCTTTAAGGTCAGTCAGGTTAGGAGCTACACAAGGAAAACTGTCTTATTATAACAATATTTTTTTAACTTTTTAAAACTCATACATTGAAATGTGAAAAAAAAATTTTTAAGACTCAGGTATTCTCTATCTTAAACCTCATATCATATCATCCAAGAAAGTTTAAATGTAGAGTTAAATTTATTTTATTTGTTTTATTTTAATTTTTTAAAGATTTATTTTATTGTTTGAGAGAGACTGAGAGAGACCGAGAGACAGAGAGAAGGGGGAAGGGCCAGAGCAGTCTCCATAGTTGTACATCATTAATTTTGACATAGTTTCATTCCACATAGGTGGACATGGAGCCACGCAGGGCGGGAACCAAACTGAAGGCCTTCTACATGGGAAGTGTGCCCCAGTTCAGCATATGGGTTTGCACAGGCCGAGGCCAGGATTCGATCCCCAGACGTCGTGGTTGCAAGGCAAGCATTCAACCTATTGAGCTATCCTGGCATCCCTGAATTTATTTTATTTTTGTTTATTTAGTAAAACCAAGACTTTCTTTTTCTATTTTCCATCTGTGAATGCATTTTCAACAGACACCACCAATATACCATTCCAAGAGTTTTACTTCTCATTGACTATCACTGCATTATATTTTAGTAAAGCTTTTTCCAATTAGAAAATTAATACTCAGTTTTCTTATTCCCTTCACTCAACAGCCTACCTCTGAGGGAGGTCTCTTATAAAAATCAAATTCTTTTTGAATGGAGAGAGTTTGCCACCATAAAATAAGAGATGTCTCAAACTTTGCTGGCAGTTTCAGATGGATTCTTAGGCTTATTAATATTGATATTCAAGAAGAGACAATATTTGTTTGTGTGCTCAAAATCTAATAGGTTGATTAAGAAAATTAATCTTAATAGCCATATCTACTAGTTATAGTTTTTAAACACAGGGACTGTGTTTATAATACAGGTCATAGTAGATTAGAAGCCATAATGTAGAGAGCAAAGTCTGATCCCTGGCCTATTAGTCATATCGTATATTAATCTAGGGCTTTGAAAGGCAATGAGAGAAGACGTTTGTATTTACATAACATATATCCATAAGGAAGAGTTAAATGTTATTATAAAAACAAGTGTGTGTGTTGTTTTGGGCAGTGTAGGAGGAAAATGAGTTGGGAAGAGCATATATTCAAGCTTACTTCAAAGACATTTTTGAAGGCTGACCACTTCCAAATAAACAATGAGAAGAATTTGACTGATCAAAGAGAGAAGTTTGTAAACTACCTCTGCCATTAATGCAGTTTGAATATTTGTGTTTACTTACTGAAAGTCTGTATCTTATTGAAGTGAGACTTAAAATATTTGAAGTTTGAGCAGGCATGGGTAACTGTGGGATATAACTTTTTAGGAAAAGAAAAATCATAAATGTGATATTCACATGAGAGACAAAAAACGACATCTGTCTTGTCCTAAGACTGATGATGACGGTGATGATGATGACAATGACAATGACGGTGTTGGTGGTATTGGGATAGGGCTGCTCCTTCTCCTTGTGGTGGATATGGTGGCTGAATTTTCATTAGTAAGAATGATCCTTCAAATTTTTATTGCACTTTTTCCCCACTTGGTTCCACAAAAGTAAACAGTGTGATTACCTGAAGTTTCATATTATCTCAGAAGCAAAAACACAGGTAATAAGTTGCTAATGTTTTGAAAGAGTAGAAGATGAACCAAAGTGAAAGACTATGTATCTTATCAGAATTAATATTTTTAGTCCTAAGTGAACCTGGGACCAGGGCCTCAATTTTCAAACAAGACATTTTCTAACCATATATACTCACTGTGATATTCAGTGGTAGCCTTTTGCTTTGTTTTACACTTTTGCAGATTGAAAAAATGTTCATTTTGAAGTGCTATTGTGGGTTTCTCATATCAGCACCAGGATAAATAGGAACCTCCCAGAAGTTAAACACACAAATCAGAAGCCAGCATGGGATTACAGAAATAAAATCTGGGGAACCTGGTCAAATCCCAGCTCTCACTCTCACGCTGTGTGAAGTTAAACAAGGTACATAACCTCTCTAAGCCTCTATAGACCATTTTTACTCATAAAACGTCTGACACTAGCTGCCCCAGAGTTAGCAATTAATGTCAGACCCCACAGGTTAAGGGCTCAGGCTCACAAAACTGTCCCCACTCAGATGCCTATTGCCAGCCCCTGGCCTCCCGTACTTCTGGTCAACTGGCTGTAATTCAGGGATTTCTTGGAGTTCTTTCTCGGGTTTGGTAATTTGCTAGAAGGCTAACAGGACTCAGGAAGACACTTCACTATTACCAGCTTATTATAAACTATAATACAGGGTCTAGCAAAAGTAACACCCTTTTTTATGAGCTGGTAATCTATGTCAAACCTTTTATTACAAAATCATAACCCCGCATGATTTTGCTCGACTCCTTTTAAAAGGGTGTTACTTCTGCTGGACCCAGTAGAATCTCATATGCAACTCAGGACAGCCAAATGAAAGAGACGCATAGGACAAGGTTTAGGGGAAGAGGCCCGGAGCTTCTGTGCTCTCTCCCACCCTCCCAGCACCTTGGTGTCATCAACAACCAGGAAGCTTTCTGACTCCCACCCTCATCCTCTACACCTGTAGTTTAGGAAACTTTTTTTTTTTAATATATTTTTATTTATTTATTTATTTATTTATTTATTTTTGGCAGAGAGAGAGAGAGAGAGAGAGAGAGAGAGAGAGAGAGAAATAGAGACAGAGACAGAGAGAGAGCGAGCTGAACTGGGGGAGCTCCCAGTTCAGCATATGGATCCGCACGGGCCGAGGCCGGGACTCAATCCCTGGTCCCCGGCCCTGCAAAGTGAGCGCGTAACCCAATGAGCCACCCCGGCTTCCCCAAGGAAACTTTTTAATGGAGGTTTCATTACGTAGGTGGGATTGATTCAATCATGCCCACTGGTAAATACCTCAGTCTCCAATTCCTTCTCTCGGCCCCAGAAGTCAAAGGGTGAGAATAAAAGTTTCAATCCTCTAATCATGCCTTGGTCTTTCTGATGAACAGCCCCCATCCTGAAGCTATTTAGGGGGTTCCAGCCACCAGTCATCTCATTAGCATACAAAATTACTTTGCTTTTCTTTCAGAATCCTGGGGGGGTCTTAGAAGCTTTTGTGTCAGGAACCAGAGACCACTGTCAAATATTGTAACAACAGATGCTCTTATCAGCCCCATCACCCAGGAAATTACAATCTTTTTTTTTTTTTAGGAGCTCTATTTCAGGAACTGAGGACACAGATCAAATATACAGGGGACAGCAGAAGTAATGCCCCTAAGGACCTTTACAAAATCAGAAGCATGTAATTCTGTAGCATAACCATATCACGCTCCAGCACTCTCCGTTACTTTAAAAAGGATGTTACTTCTGCCGGACCATGTGCACATCTTATTCTATCACAGCCTCAGTGTCTTCACCTATGAAACAGTATTATAATCAATGCGAGAGCGGTGGGGAAAATATCCAGCCATTATCAATATAACGAGAATGGTTACATAGCTGGATACTTTCTGGACAGCCCTCGTCTATCCCATGGTAGTTAAGAGAATTCAATCTGTCACTTATTGGCAAACAACTGGGACTGAAGGAGTGCCCCTTTGGTGGCAGTTACCTTATTCTTTCCCCTGTTCAATAAGTACATAGTAACCACTCCCTTTAGGTTGCCCTCCGCTGAACTCCTTAGCATTGCTGTGTGGGCCCCTTAAGAAGACAGTTCTTTGCTGCAGTAGAAACTTAGCCTGCAGACCAGCTGGGCATTTGTTGTTTAAGTGTGTCAAGTAGCAGAGTGTCTCGAATGTCAATGATTAGTTAACTTCCACCCGGAGTTTAGAGGCCCACTTCATGTGTTTGTTTAGAGATCAAGGCCTGTGATACCAAAAAAAGAAATTACCGCAAACATGGGTCTCCCATGTGCTGAATCTAGAAAACTAGTCATAGCTAGTGTCTGTCTCATCTTTAAAACTGAGCTGTTGTCCATAGCTTTGTTTTAAAATAAAATGAAATCAAAAGAAACCTACACAGGTACACTGGCACAAAAGTGGTACTCAAATGAGATGAAATATCTTTAAAGTGCTTTATGAATGATACGGTACTCTGCAAATGTTTGGCAAGCTTCAACCTACACATTTTATTACCTTTGTTATTTTAGCGTGGGTTATAATCGAAGGCTTTAAGATTGTAAGAACATAAGTCTGCCACCTGCTCTGAGGATATTTGAGAGAGAACAGTGAATGTGTGTGCACATGAACACACAGCGGTTAGGAGCTATGTAAAGAACAGAAAGGAGCTGTGGGCTCCTGTAGACTGCCATTAGCTTCAAATGTTTAAACTATTATTCTATTCTTAAATGCTGGTATTTTCCAAATTAGGTACTGAATTTGTTTTTGATGTGCAATAGCATACTTTTCACAGTAAAAAAAATTGTTGAAAAGTGTTAAGAAGCGGAAGAAGGCTAAGTGTAGCTTCAGTGTGCTTAACATTCCAAGCTATGACCTTGAACTGAAATGAAGTTACTGTCTTTGAAATCAAGGACATTAATGCCTGGGCCCCTCCTGATTTAGTTACTTGAATGTGGCTCCCACACCCCATCAGCCACACACACGATCATCCTATGCCTCCCAGCTGACCTGAGGTTTCTCAAAGTGCCATAGTGCATGTTCTCAGGGGCCAGTTTTGGAGTTTGCTTATGTCTTGCTTCTTGGTGTCTGCAGGCTGCTGTTGTTCCTTATAACATGCAGCTCTTTGGGACCAAGCACCTCTGTCATTATACTCATAAGCATCCCTTTCTCTAGCCTCCAAGAAGAACATAGTTCTTCTTAACCTTCCCCTGCCCTCTGCCCCATCCACACAGTACATCTATACATAGTACATCTGAGATCAGAAGTACTTTACAGAAGCCTTGGTCATACTCAGTGAAATTCACAACTGATTCTAGAATTGTATGCTCTTAAAATGTCAGGCTCAGACCCAACCTCTACATGTGGCCTAGGTTCCATAGGCCTCCCCACATCTCACAGTCCAACTTAGTTTCCCCCCCCCAAAAGAGATGAACCTTCTCTTCCTGGTCCAACACCTATCTCCTCTTCTCTCTGGAGATAAGTGATCCTTGTTTCTTCCCTTCAGGTGAAAACCACCCTTCTCCCAAGCTGGTGGAGCCTTCCCCACAGAGCTTGGGAACGGCAAGTACAGTAGTCATGGGAACTCTCCTGACGTCTGGCATATTTCACCATAAATAACCATATCTATGGGCAATGGCAATAGTCCAGGTGGAAGGATCTGAGCCCAGCCATCCCTTCTCTGATTTTTTCCTCCAGCCACAAGTGAACAGAAGTTCAGTTAAGCTTGTCCTTCCTAACAACTCGCAAGCTTGTTCTTGCTCCCAAGTTTTCCAAAGCAAGTGTTTGGATAACAAACTACACATATCTCCCATGAGCAAAAATAGTATTCTGCAGTGTTTGGAGGGAAACTATTTTCTATCTCTTCAGACATAAATTTCTGTTATTCTATCTAATCAACACTGCTAAGCACCTGAAATCTCCACCGGAAGCACCTGCTCCTGGACTCTTTCTCTGGGTGAATCCCCTCTGTGCATAGGAGGCAGTCACATGCCTTGTAACTAATGTACCCAGAGGTCCTACCCATCAGTCCCTCCTACGACAGGGGAGACTCCACCCAAAAGAATGCTTGTACCTCCCAGTCTGGAAGTGCTTTGCCCATCACAAGATACAGTCCATATGTTTCTTAATTCTTTAAATTTCACTTAATAAGATGGTTTCAAGGCCCATCCATATTGTCACAAATGGCTGTATTGCATCTTTTCTTATCGCTGAGTAGTATTCCATTGTGTAAATGACCTCACTTATAGGTGGAATATAAAACCGAAAGTAACAAAGAGCAAAAACTCATGGACACAATCAATAGTTCAGTGGTTACCTGAGGGTAAAGGGAAAGGTGGGTGGGAGAGCAGGAGGGGGAGTAGGGAGGGGGCTCAAATACGTGGTGATGGAAAAAGAGCTGACTCTGGGTGGTGAGCACATAATGCAATGCATGGACAATGTGGTGTAGAGTTGTACACCTGGAACCTATGTGATTGTTACCAACCAATGTCACCCCAATAAATTTAACAATAAAAAAGATAGAGTCTAGTGTTCTATTACACGAATGTTAAGATTCTATGCACATTTTTCTTAATTTCCAACTCAATCATACAATTCCAGAGCTCAAGTCCTGTTATGACAGCTGTAGAAATAAACATTCCCCGTTGGAGACAGCCTTATACCAGCATGGGGTAAGTGGTCATGCTGGGAGTTAGACAAGATGAAGTTGCAAAGATTTAGCAAGCATTAATATTCTTAAGGAAGGCAATCTGTGTGTAAATTCACGAATGCCAGCAAATCCATTCCCCCATCCCATCCTATTCTCAATGATTGCCTTTCCTTCTTTTACTGGCATCATTTTGCACATGAAATTTTATTAACTGTTTAGATAATATGTTTGGTGCTGCAAATAAAGCCCATAAATAAGACAATATAGCAGGTCACTTGCAATATGGGGCAACTTAATTGTGCATTTTCAGAAAATGCAGATTGACAAAGGGGATTATAATTTAAGTCCTGCTGATGGCATTTGTACTAGACAAAAGCTAGTATTGACTTTAGTAGTTATACTTCTCCCCTGCAGTTTAAATTATTTTTTTACTAACAGCAAAAGAGCAGTAAAAACAAAATTCTAACCTTAAGTAAATTCAGTTCTCCAAATAGATCATTTTTGCAGATTCTGGAGGTGTGGTTAGACAAATCTAAGGAATCCTAGGACTTTAAAAATGTGGCCATAAATATTACAACCCAGTTTCCTCAATCAGTCTTTCCTAAACTGTGTGCCGTATGCCCTGATTATGCAGGACTATACCAGGGATGTCCCAAGGCAACTACAAGATAAAGCCCCACAGTGTGTCATAGATCGTTAAAGGGCCTGACACAATTAATAAATCTCCATGTTTTATCAATTTTGCTGGATGTTACGTAATTTAAAACATTATTTTCATATTAAAGCAAATCTGTACTAAGCACAAACTGGTTATGTTTATACAAAACATAAAATTTGTACCGGTATGTAAATTTTTATCTAGGAGATTAGGGATCCCAGAGAAGACATGCAGAATGTAATAAAGCAATCTAATTGTATTGTAAATATATAAAATAACCTCACAGAGAGAAAAGGAGAATGCTGAAGGTACTAGGTAACTTTAGAAAGGGACCAAAAGCAAAAGAAACTACGCGTAAGATTGCATGTTAGTAGATAACGTTGTCTCCCACAGGGGTACAGGTTAACAATTCAGATACTGCTATACTTGTATACTAGAACTGAACAACTAAGTAAATATATGGCTGGTAGTGGGAGTCAGATTTTTCACTGTTGAAATGAGAGTTTACAGATCAGCAAAGGGAAGGGGTTAGAATAATTAATGTATTCATGGATTTATATTGGAACATTGCAGGAATTTATGTTTAGCTTAATGTAAGTATAGATGCATCTGTATGTACTTTGGTTACACATAGGAACATTTATAAATATGTGTATCTAACTAGTACACATACACACATACCGGTACCTTGCTCTGTCGAGCTGAGAGAACCTGGACTAAGGACACCAAACACAGGTGGCACTGAGATCTTGATTTCTAATACCATTCTCCAATAAAAGGAACAAGCACTCCTTGGAGAAATGCCTGATTCTAGACTGGGGCAGAAGACACGCATGATGAGCCTGGAGTATTTAAAAATGCCAGAAAGTGCACACACACACACACCTACACACAATAGGTATATGTCAAAGGGATACAGAAGCCAACTGAAAGAGCTCTTAATGGCTAAAATTGGAACAAGTTGAGCAACAAAATAAACAAAGTAGAATTGGATTATAACCTAAAGTAAAAATAAATATCCACGAGTCTATGCTAACATAAACAAGCAATTCAATAAGTAAATAAATGAGGGAAGAAGAGATACACGTTCTTTGCAGAAAATACGCTCTGTGCCCTGTCCTCTAGGAGGTGGGGCATAACTGTCCACTTCTGAAGTGTGAGCTGTGCTCAGTGACTTCCAGCCAAAGAGGACAGCATGGAAAGTGGGGAAGAAGAGCAATTCTGCAGAGGGGAAAACTGACCAGCCCTACGTCAGCTAGGAGGTCACGGTCAATATCAACAGTGGTAAGTCACTTTTCTACTATGTTCTCTTGATAGGATGTAATGAGAAGTGCCCCATTTTTTGTGGTGTTCTCCCATTATGCCGGGCAAATCATGGGCAAAACAACAGATAAATTCCAGTTGAGGGTGAATTCTATTAGATACCCACCACTAGTCCTTAAACCTGACAAATCATCAAAGACAAGGAAAGTCTGAGAAACTATTATAGCCAAGGAGAGCCACGGATCATTTGACAACTGCATGTAATGTGGTATCTTGGAAAAGATGCTGAACCAGAAAAGGAATATTAGTGAAAACTATGGAAATCTAAATAAACTAAAGCTTAAGTTAATAATAATGTATCAGTATTGGTTCATTAACTGAGACAAATGTACTATACTAATGTAAAATGTTAATAATAGGGGACATGGGGTACAGGGTATAGGAGAACTCTCTGTTTTATGTGGCAATTTTCATATAAATATAACACTTTACTAAAATAAAAAGTTTAGTTTTTAAAAATCTAAGTAGGTTATGGGCAAAAGGACAAATATGTGAATCTTTAAAGAAATGATTTGAAAAAATTTTGAGTAGAAAGTACCCCAGAACCACACAGTGTGTTTTGACTCTTCTCAACCATTAGGGGTAGTTTGATGGTAAAGTTTATGGTTTATGAAACTACCTTAAACTTTGGACTTTACCTAAGATAACTCCAAGGAAACTTCAAGGATTTACAATCATCTTGTTGTTTAAGGAGTGGAACAAAGAGAAAAAGAGTACTCTAATGATTAACCAACATACTTACATTATGCAGGTTAAAAGAAAATCATTTACAAAGACTTACATCAACCCCTTATCAGTCAGACTTACTAAAGTATTTTGTTTTCATACTATACAAAGATAATAAGTAAAGCTGCTTTATTTTAGCAATATTTCCTTGTTTACTTTTTAAAATCCTATGGAAGCTTACAGTGACTATAAATATTTATGCAAATAATGCACTTGACCTTCTTTTACCCATTTCCTTCTTTTTTACCTTTTACTCTGTGCAATGCTAATATCCCAGGTATTTCTTTTTATTTATTTTTTAAAAGATTTTATTTTATTGTTTTTGACAGAGAAAGAGACAGAGAGAGAAGGGGGAGGGCCCAGAGCAGTCTCCACAGTTGTGTGTTATCAGTCTTCAACATGGTTTCATTCCACATAGGTGGGCAGGGGCTGCGTAGGGTGAGAACTGGGCTGGGGGCCTCCACATGGGAGGCACACCCTTGTGAACTGGGTGCTAAACCAGATGTTTCCCATATGGGAAGCTCACTCTGGTGAGAACTGAACTGGGGGTCTCCCACATAAAAAGCGCACCCCAGTTCAGTATATGGGTCTGCATGGGCCAGGGTGGGACTTGATCCTTGGACCCCAGGACTGCAAAGTGAGAGCTTAACCTACTGAGCCATCCTGGCATCCCCACCAGGTAATTCTTAAGGATGAAAGATCTCACCAGTTTAGTTTCTAAAAAAATTATTTTAAAATGTTTTGTGTTTATTTTTAGTTATATAAGGGCCATAGTATCTGTTAAATTGTAACTTGTATTTTAATCCTAAGTAAGTTGCTTGGTTATTAACAAAATCATTCCTCAAACTAACTACTTTGTGCAATAGTTTTGTAGACATTCTAAATGAACTTTTGCCTCTCTCGTTCTTCTTTCTCTTTCCTTCCTCCTTCTCTCCCTCCCTCTTTCCTTTTCCTCCCTCCCTTCCCCGCTCCCTGCAGAAATGCTTATCAAACATCTGGCCAAGATTTAGGAAAACAATATACATAACATATAGTTGGTATCAAAGAGCTGCAGATAAATTGGCAGGTAAGTAAGCCTCATTATATGAATATTAAGCTAGGGATATGCAAAGGATGTTTATGCTGGGAAAACAAGACAGAAGGCTGTGACTCAGACAAGGGCAGGCCTCTGAGCAGCCCGAAATGCATATGGCTATCACTCAGATTGCTTCCTCTGTCCCCAGGTACATTTTGAAATCTGATTATTGTGATCAACTAATAAATGCATCAGATATAATGGAGTCAGCCAAGCATTCTTTCTTATCATGTCCCCAGTTCCCTCTGTCATACCTCCTAGAAATAAAAAACAAGGTGTTTATGATAAATCCTGGAAGGAACAATGAAATTCTTTCCATCCTCTGGCTCTCTCCACATTAAATACATAAAAGAGAAAGGGTTTAGAAAAGTGGTCACGTTTAACTGCTTCACATACTGGTTAGCCAAATATTTGAGTAGAAAGCTAGATTTCTTTAAGGGTTTTGAAAGTTAGTAAAATAATTTTCTTTAATACAGTAGACTTTGCTGGTTGCCTGAAAGTGCCAGTTGTTTGAGTTCCTGTTAACAGAGAGTCTCCTTACATTTATCCAGCATCTACCAATCCCCATCGGTGCCGGTTAACTGAGAGTCTACTGTATTTTTTTTATATCTTTACTCTCTGATAATGTTTTTAGGTGGTGAGTGGTTGGGAATGCCTAGTTTACACATTAACCCAACGTGATAAAGAGCTATCAAGCTATAATCCAATAGTGCTGGTTTTAATGACTGTCTTGGAAAAATGTCACCATTGTAAAGCTGTAAGGGGCAAAATGGAAGCCTGTCAGAAGGGTCTTTGTGTCATACTTTTACTCCAAAACATGCAGAATATCATGGGCTCGTGTCTTATTACTATGTAAGGCGGGGTACAGGACTGTATTATGTAGGCTAGTTAAAGGCCACCAGCAAATATTACAAATAACGCTGACACGTGAGCTCTGAAACTATTAATCAGCAATGTCTTCCAACAATCCAACTTAGCAGTAGACTTTCAACAGTTTTTACTCAGGGAGTGTTTCATTAAAATTCTTATTTATTACTTAACTTAGGAAAAGGTATGTCTAAGTTTGTGAACACCGGGGGGAAATTAGATAAAAGTATGTGCAAATTACACACTCCCCCCCTGTACTTTATCACATATTTAAATCAGATCCTGCAGACATTGTTAAGATTGAATGTTATCCACAGATGTTTATGAAACCACCAGACTGACATCTGAACTCTTCGTTTCAGAGCCAACGATTTCTGGAAAGAAAGAAGCTGTTACATACACAATGCACTGAGTATAGGAGCTGGCTTCAAAAAACGGTGGGTGTGAGTCTGCCTATGCCGTTTTGGTTCGTCAGCAATAGTTTGGCTATAAAAGGAAAGTCCTGAAGGCAGTTCTTTGATTAAATGGCACCACGAGCAGATCATGCCTCTAATCTAGTCTAGATAAAGAGGGTCCTGGGGAACAGCTTGAACTGGCACCACTCAGGGTGAGCCAAGCCTGCAAGGCAGGCGGAGAAAAAGGCTGATGTTGTTTCCTAACATAGGGCACTCTTACCAGAGAGAGAAGCGGAGAGACGGTGGGGCTTAACAGCGCTCAGAAGCCAGGTGGCGCTTCCTTAGTTAGAGGGATGGCTTCATTCATCGCCCCCTGGCAGCATCCACAGTTTGGCCATGGGCAGCAGTGAGACAGGAATTCAATCCTGGAAAAGGCCATGTAGAGTCAATGAACAAGTGACTACCAGAGCCCCCTGAGAACCTGCACCCTCCTGCCCAAACTCTTACCCCCTTCCTTCACTGCTGTCCCCCTCCACTTGCTTGGGCATAACCATTACTCATCCTTTAGGATTCTAATCAAACACCTTCACCAGGAAATAGCCTATGTCAGGCTAGCTAGTCATTCCCACCTCCATTCCCATGTTCCCATCACACCTTGTAGCAGATACCACTTGGTTAGATGGGCACCCCTGAATCTTTCTCCTGATGTCATTGCTCTTGCAGTGCCCAACTATCCTCTCCCTGCTCAAACAGGAAACCCATTAAAAGAAAAGTGAGAAGGTGGCTGTGAGGTGCGACAGGAAATTGTGGGGCAGAAGAAAGACCTGCAAGATGAAGTGCAAGTAACTCTGAAATCAACAGTGTGGGTTTCAACCTGAAAGAAAAAAGGTGGAGGCAAATGTAGTAAGCCTTAGATTAGATTAGATTAGATTAGAAGAGAAGAGGAACGCAGAGAAGGCAAGGCTAATTCTCTTGGAAGCAATAAAGGAATTCTAATAAAATAAATCTCACCACAGAGAAAACTGGTATGCCTGTAAAGTGTGTGTGTGTGTGTGTGTGTGTGTGTGTGTGTGTGTGTGTGTGTGTACATACAGGTGAATACCTGTCAATGTATACTGAGTCTATATTGTTTTGTAAACGAGTGTACCAGTCACCCTAGACATGCTTCCTTTTGCCTCTGAGAGAAATTTTCTTGGCATGCCACACCTGGTGCTAATTCAGAAGAGATAATCCCAGCAGAGTCACATACCTTGTCCCTCCTAAACCCAGATAACATTCCAAGTTATGAAATAATTATTTCTGTCCTCTCAAAGATGGTCAAGCCCTATTACTAATTCCCAAACTAATAAAAAAATGTGATCCTTGAGAAGTCTGTTACTCATAATATTGGCATTTTTAATAGATTTAGTAGGATACTACTCAAGAACACATCAGGATGAGAATTTCTGCTCAATAATGATATATGGAGTCAGAGAGACCTAGCAAGATCGCCTGATGTCTCTAAAATGTTTAAAATCTAATACAAGGAGATCACTTCAAGACACACGTGGAAGAATGTGGTGGTTCCTGATGAAAAAGAACATGATCTGGTGAAATATTAGAGAAGTATTACTGTCATATTTTTCCATGCATAGTTGAGAAGTCAGCAAACTTTTTCTAGAATGGGCCCGATAGTAAATATTTTCATCTTTGCAGGCCATACCATCTCTGTCACCACCACTCAACTCTGGTATTGAAGCATAAACTAGCCATAAAAAAAATGTAAACAAATAAGCATGTGTCATGCCTGTGGCTGTGTGTCCACAAAACTTTAAATATAAAAATAAGTGAAGGGCTTGCCAATCCCTATTATAGTTGATGATCTAGAAGAAGTATAAGAAAAAGTTTGGGTTTTAAAACGCCCGTTGGGGAAGCCAGGATGGCTCAGTGGGTTAAGCACTCACTCTGCAGCCCTGGGGACCAAGGATCAAATCCCGGTCCTGGCCCGAGTGGACCCATATGCTGAACTGGGGAGTGCCCCCAGTTCAGTTCTCACCGGGGTGAGAACCCAGTCCAGTTCCTGCCCTGTGCAGCCCCACCCACCTGTGGAACAAAACTATGTGGAAAAACCAATGATGTGCAACTATGGAGACTGTTCTGGGCCCTCCCCCTTCTCTCTGTCTCTGTGTGTCTCTCTCTGTCAAAAACAATAAAAATAAATCTTTAAAATGCCCGTTGTGCATTTTTATAAGGTGCAATAATATAGGTAGGTAAAGGGTTTGGGTTTGGATCAGACCTGGATTTGAGTTTTTGCTCTGTTCTTATTTACCTGTGTGACACTAGGCATGTTATTAACTTTCTAAGTCTTGATTACCTTATCAATAGCACAGGTTAACAATGGTACTTATTTCACTGGTTGTCGTGAGGATTAAATAAAATAATATGTGTCAAGCACGGAGCGTAACTGCTTGATAATGTTATCTAAACCACGTATTTACATTGTCCTGGGAAATGCTGTAATCTGCACCAAGAAAGCCAAATACTGCTTCTCCTGCCTGTGAACCGTGAGCGAATTTATACTCTACAGCAGAGGTGTCCAACCTTGTGGCTTCTCTGGGCCACATTGGAAAAATTGTCTTGGGCCATACACAAATACACTAACACTAACACTAGCTGATGAGCTCAATAAATAAATAAGTAGAGAAGAATGAAAAGAAAAAAAAAAGTTTGCAAAGAAAAACCTCATAATGTTTTAAGAAAGTTTACGAATTTGTATTCAGCCGCCTTCCAGAGCCACCTTGAGCTGCATGGTGGCCTGTGAGCCCCGGGTTGGACACGTTCACACTACAAGGTGGTCTCAACTATTATAAAGTTCAGCTCCCTAGAATTTCCATCCCTCAAGTCTCTGTCAGGGCTCACAAGCTTCAAGAGAGAGATTCGATGGTACTTTGGTTACCTAAAGACTTTTAGGATAAAAATTCAAGTAAGTTCCTTTAAATAAGTGCATAGGAAAGGAATCGGAGTCTTTTTTATGTTTTTAAACTAATTAAATACTGTTATTTAATTTCACTTGCTCCGGTTTTAGTGTTGGGAGCAAGGGCTCTTTTGTCTTTGATTTACTGATGATTACGGCAGTGTCTGGCACACACCAAGCATTTAACAAATGGCTTTGAAAAAATATTGGAGTTTGGATGGGATGAGTTGAGGAACCAATATAAGATAAAAGTGCCTGCCTGTGACTTTCAGGGTGTTTTCTTGGGACCACAATTTCTTACTCTTATATGCAGACCCTTCTGAGGATGGGACTGGTCTCAAAGCATGACATCATTTTCTCTAGCTTCTTTTCAGGGATGGATAAAAGCCCGTGTAGATCTCCTTCTGTATGCACAGTTGGACAATAAACGCTACTCTGTTTTTCTATAACCCAACTAAAACTTTGTTTCATGCCTTTACTTAGTGCTGGAGGCTTAAACCCACCAGTCAGCTACAATTCCTCTTCCTGCCCCCATGCTGTGTCTAAGGCTTTGTGGGGTTTGGGGTTCAAATAGTCCTTGATCAGCCCTCCAATTCTGGCAATCCTGAGAAGCCCATTGTCCTGCCGGCCCGGGTTATCAAGCACACAGACCCGTGTATTGCTGTCCTGCGTTATTATCCTGACAGTCCTTGTGAAGCCACCCTCTTTCTGCTCCATCCTGGCTCCATCCAGGCTCCCAGATGTCCTCTGTCTTATGTTCTGCTATCTCCCCTTCCCTGGGGCAGTAGGCAAGCATGTCCTCAATGATTTGGAAGAAAAAACAAAGGGATTTATGGAAATGTGGTGGGAACAAACAAACTGGTTAATATTTCAAAATTATTCTGCCATATGCAAGGGCTGTCCGCAAAAAAATCCAGCCATTGTCAATACAATGAGAACAGTGACACAGCTGGATACTCTCCAGACAGCCCTCAGATACCATTCAAATTCAGATGAACTGGACAAGGGGGATAGAGACCTGTGTGCATATAGCTTGCATGACTCTCAGGTATAGGAAGAGGCCAAAGAGTAGAAGACATTGGGAAATTGATTGGACTTACTACTATATGAAACCAACAACAAAACTCAAAGCCATTAGAGCTCTCCAAAAATAAAAGTAGTTGCTTCAGGGACCTGTGGGTTCCTAGGTAGAAAATACCCAGCTGCGGCTCACTGCTCGCTTAGTGCTCACTGCTTCTCTTAGGCAGATGCCAAAGAAGAGATTTACATCTTGGGGGAGAGTAGAGATAAATTGTCTTTAATATTTTCTCAAATGCAGAAGTTCTGCAATTCTTTAGGAAGTGTGTGTGTGTGTGTGTGTGTGTGTGTGTGTGTGTGTGTGTGTGTGTTGCATTTGGTTTGATGTTATGGTGACAAGTCCCATAAGATCTGTGCTCTTGCCTTGTCGTGTGACCTCAGGTAAGACTCTTCACCTCCCTGGTCTGTTTCTTTGCCTACAAACTTGAAATAACAACGCTTACCTTGTGTGTTTGTTGGAAGGATTAAGTTAGGTAAGACACTTCACAGCGTGAGACATGCTTTGTAAATACTCAATAGCAAGTTGATAAATGTGGACAGATATGCTTACATTCAGTTAACTGTTCAGTCCTCCCAAAACTTTTTCGCACTGCCATTCTCAAAGTGTCTAGAAGGGGTACATTTCCTTGACAGGGTGGGCCAGTTCCTGGGAAAATGCTACTACGACTCAATATTAATGATAATGATAATTGCCGTTGAGTTTCCAGGGTCCTTGCTCCTTTACACTTCTGTAAGTAGGTAGAACTGCCTCCCAGATTAGGTGATTGAGCACACAGCTGATGACTATCAGATAATTTGGTTCCAGAACCTCTCTGTTCACACACTGCACTTTCCTGCCTTCCACCAGGTGACTGTTCTTCTGCCCCTGACTTACTCTATGAATTTCATGGTCAAGGTTCTTCAGAGGAACAAAATCAATAGGAAATGTGTGTCTGTCTATCTATCTATCTATCTGTCTATCTATCATCAGTCATCTTTCATCTTTCTACAGAGAGAGATTTATTTTAAGGAATTGGCTTGTGTGATGATGAAGGTTGGATAAATCCAAATCTGCAGGGCAGGCTGGCAGGCTGCAGACCCAAGGAAGAGTTGCAGTTCAAGTCCAAAGGCAGTCCTTTGGCAAGATCCCCTCTTGTTCTTGAGAAATCAGCCTTCATTCTCTTCAGGCCTTCACCTGACTGAACAAGGCCTGCCACATTATGGAGGTAATCTGCTTTACTCAAAGTTCCTCAATTTAAATGTCAATCTCACCCAAAAACCACTTTCACAGAAACATCCAGAACAATGTTAGACCAAATATCTAGGCACCCCATGTTCCAGCCAAGTTGACAAATGAAATTAACCATCACATCGTGGTTCTCCACAAAAACCCATTCCAGGTCCCTGTCCCTAGTTTCCCATGTCCTGACAATCAGGTAATCTGAAGGAAGTTGATTTTGAAAACAACTTCTGACATTCTAAGAGGAAAGGTTTTCTCCTTTCTTCTTCACTCCCTACCCCCTTTTATTCTCCTTCTTCTGGTCCCCCCACCCCCTCCTTTATTTTTTTCCTGGGAGAAAGAAGAGGTTAGAGAGAGAGAAGTTTGAACAGTAAAAGTTTTGCAATGTGACACCCTGGCATGTTGCAACACTACCATGCCTGAAGCAAATGGTTCTAAAAGACAAATTTCATTGTAAATGCATGCACTATATAATAAATCAGCACTTACATATCTTAGCACTTTGACATCTTTATATGTACCTTTTTTCTTACCATACTTCTCAGGTAGGTAATTTTCAAGATGTAACAGAGTTTGAAAAATTACAGGTTGGCTCCCAGTTTCCTGTGGGTGAGGTTGGAAACCCATTCACATATGATTCTTTGCATCATAGCCTTATTGCAAAAGAAACTACTGGATCTCACAGCAACAGCCACCATCTTCTGAGTCCCTCCAGCCTGCAGGGCCTATGACTGTCCAGATGTGGACAAGAAGTGGCATTATGTTCTCACGTGGAAAGTCACCAGCCTAGGGGGACAAGTGCAGAAAGAAGGCTTCCTATTGGAACATCTATGACAAGTTCCTATGACCAGCTTGTTCTGGGTATGGTCATATTTCAGGACAAATGCTTCAGCTAAAAAGGTACAAGTTAACTCCTTAATATCAAATCAAACTAAAAGTACACAAGAAACTTAACAATAAATTGCTAAAAGGCAAGGTTGACTTACCTTGCAACACAATGCTGTCAAAATGAATGTTTATTGAAAATCACCAAAACTCAGAAACAAATCAAAGATTCATCAGTTGGTGAATGAGTAAATAAACTGTGATATAGCCCCATATAGAATATCACTTAGCAATAAAAAAGGAACAAATTTGGAATGCCAGGAAAGCCCAACAGGTTGAGCGCTGACCTTGCAACTGTGAGGTCCAGGGATCAAATCCTGGCCCCAGCCCGTGTAAACCCACATGCTGAACTGTGGTGCAACTGATAACTGCTGGGATAATGGCAAAGGTTCTCACCTCCCATGAGGGAGGCCCCCAGTTTGGTTCCCACTCCACAAGGCCTCACATTCACCTGTGTGAAATGAAACCATGTCCCAGCTAATGATGTACAACTATGGAGACTGCTCTGGGCTCTCCCCCTTCTCTCTCTCTCTCTCTCTCTCTCTCTCTCTCTCTCTCTCTCTCTCTCTCTCTTCCCCTTTTCCCTTCTCTCAAAAACAATAAAATAAACCTTAAAAAAAAAAAGAATAAATTACATCTAAATTTCAAAAGCATGCTAAGTGAAAGAAACCAGAGTCAAAATGCTGCCTACTATATGATTCTACTAATATGATTCTCTAGAAAAGACAAAGCTATAGGTACAGAAATCCTATCAGCAATTACCAGGGGCTAGTGACAGGAGGAATGGGTTGACCATGAAGGGACAGGAGGGAATGTTTGGGGTGATGGAACTCTTCTATATCTTTTACCCTGATTCCAGGATTGTATACTATCAAAATTCATAGAAATGCAACACCTAAAAAGGGTGAATTTACTGCATATAAATTATGCTTCAACAAATGACTTCTGAAAAATAAAAAAGGCCTACGCTACTGCAAGTGTCTGGAGAGAGAGAAAGACAATGATTCCTGGAACCTGCCTTCAGAGGTCAAACAATGGGATTACGAAAGCTTCGCAGACCTTTCATGCTTTGCCAGAGCTTAGCTCAGCAGTGAAGTCAGCTCTCCGTGCAAGACGCTTGGAAGGCAGGAGAGAGCGGAGCAGCGGGGTGCAAACTGTCCTCCATCCAGTCCTCAATACTTGTCAGAGCTTTTGTTGATTTATCGCACAGGTTCCCTATCTATCTGCAGGCTGAAAAACACGCGGTCCATGTAAACTCTCTTGGTACGTGAGGAGGCTGCCGGCCAGCCTCCCTGTAAGCGGACCCCGGTACCATGGTGGCTGCTGTACTTTCTCCACAAGGGCACCGAATGGACGCCCACCGAGGTCGTTCAGTTTCCCTTTTTCTGTGTCTGGACTGCACCTCAGGAAGGTATCGTACCAGGGAAACCAAAAACGACAAGGTTTTTATTTGCCTTGAAGAGCTAAAAGAACAAACAAACAAAAGTGTGTGCATGTGCGTGCTGGGTAGGGGGTGTTGCCAGAATAAATTAGCAAAGGAGTTCCAGAGACAGTGGCATGTCACTCAAAGTGCCAGCCAAAGTTGCATGTGGAGTCAAAGGCAGGAACTGTTGGCACAGACAGTATGATTAAATGCTAATTGTCATAGGAAAGGGGTAGTGAGATAGGAGGCTTGAGAGGAGGTTTGCTGGAGGTGGGATAAGGGGAGTTGGGAAAAAAGGTCAGAGCATCTAGATGTTTATAGATGGCAGGAAACACCTCAAATTGCATCAGTAGTGGTGAGAGCAACTGAACTACTTCCAGAGTGTAATTTAAAGATAGCCTTTCCTGGTGCTCAGCATGCCCCGGCCATGTGGGGTTTTACCACTGTTTTCTCCTCAGCAAACTAGGATCAGCAATCTATGCTGTGATCTCTCCCCACAGGGGAACATGGGAGAAGCCATTCTTACATCCCTGACACACTGCTGACTGGAATTGGAATTGCAGTCTGTACCTGGCTTTAAGATCCACAGAAAAATAGCCCTGATCATCATCACCGAGGCTGATTACCACCTCAGTCTGCATGGTGCATAAGCTGCAGATCCTTGCCTTTTCCAAGCTCTGGATTCTTTTCTTCCCATAGCCGGACCAGTCACTGTGCTCACCTCTCACTGTGAATCGGGCGGTGTGCATTTGAGCACTGTGCTAGTGAGGGAGATGGAAATATCAGAAGCATCAAGAGTAACCTTTTACAAAGGAACCAGGTGGAGCCAATAAGAGCCCTACTGTTATCAGTAAGTCTAGCTTCCAAGGCACAATCTGCTTGTCTTGCTTTTCTCTCCTGTGGTGCTGCCCCATTACTTGGCTCGTCACTGATTTCAGTTACTATTTAAAACAGCCCTCTGAGGAGGGTACTATTAGAACTTCTGTTTGTCAGATAAGAATACAGAGACCTAGAGAAGGTAATGAACTTGCTAAAGGGCACTCAGTGGTTTAGAGGGCAGAACTGGTCTTCAAACCCATGCCAGTGCAGTGCCAAGGCCAAAATTCTTGCCCACTAAGAAAAGACTGCTTCATTCTTGTAAAGCCAAGCCATTTCTTTCCAAAGTAATGGGATCTCTAAACGTTACCCTCTATAGTTCAAAAAAATATTCAGAAGGGATGCCAAGGTAACTCAGCAGGCTGAGTACTTGCCTTGCAACCATAAGGTCCGGGGATCAAATCCTGGCCCTGGCCCATGCAAACCCATATGCTGCACTGTGGCTCAACTAGTAACCACCAGGTTCTTGCCTCCAATGAGGGAGACCCCCTGTTCAGTTTCAGCCCCATGTGACCCCACATCTACCTGTGTGGAATGAAACCATGTCACAACTAATGATGTACAACTATGAGACTGCTCTGGGCCCTCCCCTCTTCTCTCTGTCTCTGTCTCTCACACCTCTCAAACAATAAAATTAATCTTTAAAAAACATATTTTATAAAATATACAGAGTATGTGGTTAGGAGTGGTTGTGGGATTCTGTGAAAAGGATTGGGGCATCAGATAGGCCCAGACTCACATACAAGCTCAACCACTTAATGGTTGTGTAAACATGAGTAAATTGCTTGCCCTCCCCAACTCTATCAGCTGTAAAATTAAAATAATAATGCTTATCTCACAAAATTACTTTAGAGATTATATGTAATATATGTATGAAAGTTACTCAATAAATGGCACTTTTTCTCCAAAGAATCATCCACAAAAAGTGTATTTGCTACTTCCAGCCATTGTAAATTGACATAAAAAGAAAGTTGCAAGGGAAGCTGGGATGGCTCAGCGAGTTAACCTCTTGCTTTGCAGGCCCGGAGCCCAAGGATCGAATCCCAGGATCTGCCCATGTGGACCCACATGCTGAACTGGGGTGTGCCCCCAGTTCAGTTCTTGCCAGGGCCTATGCAGGAGGCTCCTCGCCCAGTTCCTGCCCTATGCAGCCCTGTACCCACCTGTGGAGTGAAACTATATGGAAAACTAATGCTGTCAACTATGGAGACTGCTCTGGGCCCTTCCCCTTCTCTCTGTCTCTCTCTGTCTGTCCCTCTCTCTGTCAAAAAATAAAATAAATCTTAAAAACAAAACAAAACTGCATATGTTTAAAGCAAGAAATCATCATTTCTTCAAACTTTTAAAGGTTTTATAATGCCATCATCCCAGTATGTTTTAAATTATGTACTGTATGTGAAGACAGAAACAAAATTAGTGTTGCCACTGTGTTTCTAAGAAAAACCTACTAGAACAAGACATCAAAACTGACATTGGGGGATGCCAAGATGGCTCAGCGGTTGAGTGCTTGCCTCAGGAGATTTGGGATTCGATTCCCAGTTGTGGCCCATGCACAACCATATGCTCGGCAGTGAATGTTCTCACCTCCCATGCAGGAAGATCCAGATTTGATTCCTGCCTCATGCGGCCCCCCCATCCACCTGTGTGGAATGAAATCATGTCACAACTAATGATGTACAACTATGGAGACTGCTCTGAACCTTCCCCCTCCTCTCTCTCACCTCCTATTGATTTTTTAAATAAATCTTAAAAAAAAAAAAGAAAAAAAAAGACTGGTATTGGACAAACTTTCTCCTTCCCATATATCTTCCTCTAAATTCTGCTCTTGCATAAAAATCTTGTGTTAACTTTACATCTGAAGCTGGAATCACATTTGCTTACATGTGCTACATCTCAGAAAAGACATGAATGAATAGGAAGCCATCGTAGAGCAGAAGAATCTTGGAGTTAGAGTGAATTGTGCATGCTATTAAAGAGCACCTACTTTTTAGTTCCATGCAATGCAGAAATCTCTTCCATATTATCTTGATCAATTATCCGAACTCAAGTCCTTATATTCCACCAGTGTTGGGAGCACACTCAACACGCTACAATGCAACTCCTTCAATTTTTAAACGTATTGAGCTTCTCTGTAATTTAACCTCACTAGTCCTAGTGTTTATGTAAATGAGTCCCACGTCCTTTTTATCTCCCAAGATGGCTAGAGATGAAAATATGATCCTGCCGCTCCCTCTCTGCATCGGATCCTCTTTTCTGAGTGATCTAGCTTCCAGCATTTTACTATTTCTTATCAACAGTGTCCAAACTCTGGGCTCTGCTTAGCATTCAGGTCTGACTATGACCCCAGCACCTTACTTTACAATGAGACCAAGATTGTACTGGCATTTTTGGTAACCCATCACCTTTTGGTTGGCTTATCACTGAGTTTGCAAAGCTAGAAGTTGCATAAGGAAAAGATGAGGTTCCTGGCTCAGAAAAGTGGAGACGAGAACTGGGTGTATGTGGTAGGTTTGACCAGGACAGAGAACCCAGACCCAATCAGCACCCTAAAGGACAGTCATGCTGTTTGTAGGAGGACAAGCCTGAGAGCCTCATACAGTATATAAAATTCAGAAGGCCAGTGAATTGATTTACAATGAGTAGTAATAGATTTGGGGTCCAAAAATGACTTGGATTCAACACAATTTATTTCTTCTTCTTTAACACAAAGATATCACAGGATTCTTTGGAAGTTGTAATTGTTCTATACACTACATGGTCTTCATCTACCAGCATGATACTCCATTGAATCCCATGCCTGTTTCCTCAAGTTGAAATAAACCAGCATTTCTGGTTATATCAGGTGTCCTTGTGCACATAGCAACAATAGCAATCCTGGTGGGGAGTAAACTTGGTGAGAGAGCAGACTTAGAATAAATATTTTCTTGCCAAAGATTGACAGAGAAACCATCAAAGACTCTAAAACATGGCATGTGGCTCCTCTTATATGCAAAGCTCATAAAAGAGGGATATAAAACAAGTATAAATCAGAAATATTTGTTGGTTTCTTATTGTCAAGGCAAGAGCAAACGAGGAACCTGTGAAATGGTTAAGAACAATGGAAAGAGGCACAGAAGTAACACAAAAGGACCAATGTTAGTGGTGTAGGGAGTTTAGAGTGCTTGGAGTAAGAGGAAAAAGACATGGTGGGGAAGTTTGGGGAATGACCTAGAGATGAACTTGGAAGGATGAATAGAATTTGAATGGAGGGGTGGGGGTGAGAAAAAAACTTCGTAGGTAGAATTGATTAAAATAAAGAGTATGGAAGGAAAATTCTACTGATATGACGAATGCATTCCATCAATGATGAGAGATTTAAGGCAGTGTGGCTGGGGTGAACTTGTGTGCTAAAGCTTAGAAGACCAAAAGAGATTTAAGGAAAAAAACCTGCAGAAGTGGTGATGAAATACGAACTCCTTCTCTGGAGCCCTAAGGGGAAGTAAGATTACCTCTTGGAGGTAGAAAATGACAGTATTTGGGGAAAATAAAATAAAGTATTACTTTGCAAAGTAGTTGAAAACCTAGTAGAACTTAACCTTAAAAAATACAGACTACATAAATACAGTAGACTCTCAGTTAACTGGCACTCATGAGGATTGGTAGATGCCAGATACATGTAGCTTACACTCTCAAGCAACCAGCAAAATGCTCAAGCAACCAGCACAAAAAAATCTTCTATTTTATGCCAATTGCTTGCATTCCAATTAAATGAGAGACTACTGTATATATATTCAAAAATGTGAATATAAACTCATAGTTTGTTTGTTATTAAGAGAAACTAGGGGATGCCGGGATAGCTCAACAGGTTGAGTGCTTCCTTGCAACCGTGAGGTCTGAAGATAGAATCCCGACTCTGGCCCCTGAAAAAGCATATGCTGATATGCTGAACTGGGGTACACTTCCCATGTGGAAGGCTCCCAGTCGGTTCCCACCCCATGCGGCCCCACATCCACCTGTGTGGAATTAAACTATGTCAAAAACTAATGATGTGCAGCTGTGGAGACTGCTCTGGGTCCTCCCTTTTCTCTCTGTCTCTCTGTCCCTCTCTGAAACAATGAAACAAATCTTTAAGAAAAAAAGAGAAACTAGGAATGTGTCTGTATCCTGAACTGGTGTTAACATCACAATTATCTTTCCTTAAAACGTATCTTTTATAAAATCAATGAGGTTACTCTTCAATGACAAGACCCAGCATAGCCAGTCTTGAGTTGTATCTGAGACTGGGGATTGCATGATACATAGATGACATTTCTCAATAGAAACATTTTTCTAATAGTCTGGATCCAAAATAAGGTCCCTTGCTCCTTAAAAAGTGTTCAGTTTTCCTTGAAGTGTGCTAATAAGAACTGACTTTATTTTCTCTCTGTCTTTTAAATCCACTGCACTTTCTGATCTGTACAGTTTTGGATATTTCTCTGGCACTTGAAAATTCTTAAATAATGAAATTTGAGATAAGTGTTGAGAAGATTCTTCTGTTTTTTTGTAACTTTGGTTAAAAATAAATGTGCTGTTAATGCGCTGTTTTTACAGATGACATTTTTTATAAGTCACGTCACAGTAACTTTAGTTACTAGCTTTCTTCTACACTAGAGACCTCTGTGTTGACAAGTTTCAATGTCATTCCTGAGTATTCAACAGAAAAAGTAGATCCTACTGTTTAAAACACTTGCTTTATAAGATGAGAGGTTTTTGATGAGGAGGGGACCCATTTCATGAGTCTCTTACCAACATTTTATTCAAAATTATTGAAATTCCATTAGAAACGCAAAGCACCATTGTTATCATTATTTATTTCTTCTAGTAGAGAAACAGATAAACACCTCAGGGACTTTGATGTGTTTAACTGGCAGCACATTTAGATTTTTTACAAAAATGTAAACAGAAAACTTATGTGTGTGTGTGTGTGTGTGTGTGTGTGTGTGTGTGTGTAGCAGGGGAGGACAATGAGGCAGACATTAGCATGAAGAACCATGTCTTTGGTCACTGTGGCTTAAGGAATAAGGAAATGCCAAAGGATAAGCATACTCATATTTGCTTTATACCTGGAACAGCCGAATAAAGGTTGGCGCAAGTCATACAAGGACAAGGCATTGCTTAGACGCAAGGCCCTAATTTTAGCCAGTGGTTTAATTTGCTGTCTGCCCTGAGCAGAAATTGTTTCTTTGCTGTGTGCTATCTCTAATTTCTTAACCTACAGGCTCCAAACAATAGCCTGGAAGTAGATAAGGGAATGAAAGTCAGCAGAAACCCACAGCGTTGTCACTGCCTTTGGAGCTGCGGCAATATTGGAGCTAGTGACTCAGAACAGTTTTGAACTCTTGGAGGGGCTCATGTCTCCGTGGCTTGCTGTCCATTTGGCACAGATAATCAAGCACTGGCCGAACTAACTACTATGATAATGTGGTGAAGTTCTGCATCTCTCCTAGTGATTGCCCTTATAGCGGCATGGAGACAGAACACTTGATTAGTGATCAGTCCGATGTGGATTTTAATGTTCTATAGATGATTCAATTGGATATATTCCAAAGTTGAAAAGTCACAGATAGAATTTAAGGTGGTTGTTTTGGTTTGTTTTTTTTAATCCTTTTTTTCTCTTTTTCTTTCTCATTCTCTCTCTGTGTCACTGTCTCTCTTCCTTTCCTTGCTTACTTTACCTTTTATTTCCTTTTTTTCTTTCTTTTTTTCTTTTCTTCCTTTCCTCCCTCTTTCTTTCTCTCTTTCTTTCTTTCTTTCTTTCTTTCTTTCTTTCTTTCTATCAAGAAAGCATATTAGGAATCTTTCATAGTATTGAAATTTAGACCTAGAAAAAAATCTTAGCAATTATTTTCTCAAATCTTCCATTTATTGTGCAGTCAAAGATCTAGAATAGAAAGACCTGGATGTTCATCTAAATTCCACCACCTACTAGGTGTGCCTCCTGGGTGAATCACAATCTTTTTGAACTCTACTTCTATCACCTGCAAACAAGGACTACTAGCCAGGGACAGTATCCAGCTCTCCTGACTCAGCCCAGTACTCCTTGGTTTTGCCCCTGGGTCCTATTGGCACCTTCCCATTTGCTTCCATAATTCTCCTCCCAGCATCTTCCCACAGACCCCTAACCTCCCTGCCTGCATTGCATGCATTTCCTGTATCCCCATTCTTGTGATGCCAGGGAATAGCCACTCATGTGTGAGAAAAGCACTGGAATTGGCTCTTCCAATAATATTTGGATCCCCTAAGAGTAGGACATTAAACCACAACAAAACAAACTCTCTTTCCTGTTCTACTTCTGCCTCAGGTCTCATGCTCTAAGTGGTCAATCCTTACCCCAGCAATCTCAGCAGCCATGTTGGTTCACAGGGAAGACCTCTTTGACGCCCTAGATGATGACATGTATAAGGTCCCCTGCTCTATGACCTTATAGGACATTATTGCTTTAGAGCACCTGCCACAATTTGCCATCAGAAATGTGTGGTTTAGGGGAAGCTGAGATGGCTCAGTGGGTTAAGCGCTCGCTTTGCAGCCCCAGTGCCCAAGGATCGAATCCCGGCTCCGGCCCAGGCGAACCCACATGCTGAGCTGGGGTGTCCAGTTCAGTTCTCGCCGGGGCCCATGTGGGAGGCTCCTGGCCCAGTTCCTGCCCTGAGCAGCCCCACAGCCACCTGCGGAGTGAAACTATATGGAAAACAAATGCTGTCAACTGTGGAGACTGCTCTGGGCCCTCCCCCTTCTCTCTGTCTCTTTCTGTCTGTCTGTCTCTCTCTGTCAAAAATGAATAAAAATAAATCTTAAAAAAATTTTTTAGAAATGTGTGGTTTAGTCACCCCAGTAAATTTAACAATAGAAAGAAAGAAAGAAAGATATTAGACATCTAAAAAAAAGAAAAAAGGAATGTGTGGTTTTGTTTGGCTCTCTTATTGACCTCCGCTTCCCCCTCCCACACACCATTATACTGTCTGATTCAGAAAGTCAGAACACATCTGTTTAGCTCATCACTGTAGCATCAGGGCCTTGCTTAGAGCCTGGCACAGTGTGTGTCCTCAAAAAAAAATGTGCTGAATGAGTGAATGGCTGAGTTTAATCTTTTGATGAATGCTCTAACAATGCCCATCATGTATTGAGAGCGTAGTATATGCCAAGTACTGGAGCTTGATAGTTTGGGTTGCCTACCAAATTCATATGTTGAAATCTAACTCCCAAAGTGATGGTATTAGGAGGTGGGGGTCTTTGGGAGGTGATTAAGTCAAGAGAGCAAAGCCCTCATGAATGAGATTAGTGTGACATTAGTGCCTTTATAAAGAGACCCCAGAGAGCACCCTTTCCCCTTCTACCATGTGAGGACACAGTAAAAACACAGCCTCCTATGAACTAGAAAGCAGGTTCTCACCAGGTACCAACTCTGCTGTTGTCTTGATCTTGGACTTCCCAGCCTCCTGAATTGTAAGAAATAAACAGTTGCTGTTTCTAAGCCACGGGTCTACCATGCTTTGTGATAGCAGTCCAAACAAGCTAAGACACCTAGTTCTGAACGAGGCATTTCATGTAACTTAGCTTACTTAATTTTCAACACAACCTTCTAAGGAAGGTATCACTAAATGTTCTACAGACAAGGAAATTGAAGCCAGTGTAAGCACCAAGAAGGGACATCCAGCTCAGCTTCCAGTCAGAAAAGGCTTTCCAACAGTGACAATGATGACACCCCACTTAATTTTTTCCAAGTCCTGCTAAAACCAACTTTAAGTGGCTGACCTTATCTGAGAACTTAGAATCTCAACAGGGAGATAGATAGATGATAGATAATAGATAGATAGGTAGGTAGGTAGATAGATAGATAGATAGATAGATAGATAGATATCTTAAATGTATGATCACACTATTGATATTTATGAAAGCACTACTAGTTGTTGGAAGTTATCAGTAAATATGAACAACACCCATCTAGAATAGATCTGGGCTAAGCTGGTTGACCATGGGAGGTATGGGGATTTATTTCTATTGCCCTCCCCTCCCCCACCCCCAAGTATACCTAAGACTGGAAACCTAAGACTGTCTACTTCTGGCTCTCTTAAAATATTGATACTAATTTTTCAAGTACAGGTTTAACTATATTACAGCCCCCCCAAGACTTGACTCTATATTATCTCCTGTCCTAAAATAGCATTGTGATACCCGTTCTTTAACTGAATTACACACAAAGCCACACTATGCCCTGACATGAAAAGTCACATTTCTTTTCATTCTGGACACTAGCTCTGTGGGATTATGCAAGTGAATGGTGCTGTCATCCCCACTAGGATTTAGTCAGCTGAGTTGGAAGAGATTTTGTGTTTGTTTTATTTCTTTTTAAAGAAAAGAGATTAGTGAATGCATGTCTGTTCGAAAGCAAATTCCTTTTTGAGCAAAACACCAGCTCTCATCATCCTGTGATCCCTGACCTACGGGTGAGAATATTAGATAATAAAAGGTTTATTTAAAGAAGAATCCTAGATAAAACTCTACAATTCCCTCATCTCACAAATGCACATTTTTCCTTTCCTTTTATGCTCTTGTGTTACATCTTTTTGGAAGCTGTTTTCTCATTCAAACCACCCCTACTGGGCAAGCACGTCTGGAAGAACTGCAGGTGTCCCGGCTGCTGCTTACAAAGCCTACTTGTTAATCAGCCCCATCACGTGTCTTTTGACCCTCTTCCTACCCTGCTCTCTCCACATCTCTCCCAGCCAATCACCACTGCTACATCTAAAAGGGGAAAAAACGGAACAGCCAGTCAAAAGAGCTATTATCCTAAAGACTCCTTAACAAGGCCTGGGGCTGTCCAGTATATTAGTTCAAGCTTTGGCTCCCCTCCCCCTTACTAGACATGGTGCCCCGTTCTCCCATTCACTGATCACAGCAAAGCCTGTTGACTCGGCTGCATTCAGTGGTCGCTGGACATTCTACCAAGGGTTCCTCTGGGAGCCTCACCATTACTATATGTCAAGACCAGTTAGGAATGTAAACCCACAAGCAGATCATCCCAATGGCAGTGAGGGAGGCAATGGTGACATGGTGTGAAACACTATATGGGAGTTGTGGCTTTTCTTTTTTTTTTTTAAGATTTTATTTTATTGTTTGAGTGAAGATGAAAGAGAGATAATTGGGGCGGACCCAGAGCAGTCTCCATAGTGTTACATTATTAGTTGTGCCACAATTTTATTCCACACAGGTAGATGTGGGGCCACGCAGGCGGGAACCAAACTGGGGGCCTCCTGCATGGGAGGCGAGAACCTTTGCCACTGAGCCATCCCAGTGTTTACCAGTTGTGCTGCAAATCAGAATACGGGTTTGCACAGGCTGGGGTCTGGGAATCAAACACTGGACCTCACGATTTGAGAGGTAAGTGCTCAACTGCTGCCCAGCATCCGCTATCTGGGAATTTATGCAAAAAATTAATTGCTTGTTTTCCTCTCCAATCTTCTCTACTCAATTATTGACTGGTCTGACTATACAAGTCTGCGCCCACATCACTTTATTAAAATTCAAAATGAGAATATTAATTCTATGATATTATGACCTGGGAACAAATAATTTACTAATAAAGTCAGTGTTTGTGGAAGGCTCTGGTGTTGGCATAGATAGGTTATAGATAATCTGTGTCAATTACCTACCGTGGACCTGAAATTGAAGGAAGGCTGCAGGTGTCTGCAGGTCTTAAATGGAAAGGTTCATTTGCTACCCTGAGCTCACACTACCCTGACCTGTGCACAAATCTGGCAGCATCTGTTTCCTGACTGAGTTCATGCTCTAGGAAACCTGAAAGGAGGAAGCATGTTAAAGGGTGTTATTGTTATTGTTGTTGTGTGTTTCACCACGTGGTGTACCATGGGAAGAAATAAGACATTTCCTCGGTTACTTGCATTGTATCAGACTGGGATTGGACTCCTGGCAAAGGCCAAGGCCGGTTCCTGGTAAAATGCTCTCTGTGCCCAAAAGATTGTCTTAAAGTCCTTTTAGGGTACATTTCCTTTGAGAACCGTAAGAAAAAAAAAGGGAAACAGAAAAGCCACATCACTTCAAGGCTGAATAAGCAAAAGAAACACTGTTTTCCAACACGTTTATAAAACTTTACAACAGATGGCAAATGACATGTTCTGTTGAGATAAATAGAAATCTTTTTTTTTTTTATACCACTGAACCGTCCTCAGGAAAGCTTAATTTAGAACACTGACTTACCTTCGTGAGTAAAAACCACTAAGACATGGTCCACGTAATGACATTGACACGGCTGGGTTTTGGCAAATGATATCTATGTCTCAGAGGTAACATTACACAGAAGTCTTCCAGAAGTTACCAGAAACAACACGGGTGTCAGGATGTTGGAAAGCCTACTGACCTTGTAAAACAAAAGCCACAGCTGCCTTGGAGAAGACCTGTTGAACCACAACAAAGCATGTGAGGTTTTCTCATCCATGATTTAAAGAGCAGGCATGGAGATTCTGTGATTTAATAGACCTAGGAATTGATCTATTTCCTACAAGAGTTTAAACACAGATGGCCTTTTGATTGACTAAGGCTCATTGACTTAAAGTTAACATGAGATTTCACTAACTTACTTCATCTTTCTAAAAGAGGCACTCCACTTGCAGAAACATAGTGGTCTTCTCTCTCTCTCTCTCTCTCAATAAAATATGTAAGATAACATTTATCATTTTAATTTAAATGTACAGCTCAGTGGCATTAAGCATGTTCACATTGTTTTGCAACCATCATCATCCATCTTCAAAATTTTTTCATCTTCTCCAACTGAATCTCTCTCTATTAAACAATGATTCCTTACCCCCGCCTCCCCCAGCCCTGACAACCACCATTCTGCTTTCTGTCTTTATGAATTTGACTACATTAAGTATGTCATACGAGTAGAATCGTACAGCAATTATCCTTTGGTGACTGTCTTATTTCATTTGGCAGAATGTCCTCAGGGTTCATCCATGTTGTCGCTGTACCAAAATTTTCTTCTTTTTCAAGGCTGAATAATATTCCATTCTTTTTATAAACAACTTTATTGAGTTATAATTTTTTTAAGATTTATTTTATTGTTTTTTTGACAGAGAGAGACAGAGAGAAGGGGGAGGGCCCAGAGCAGTCTCCATAGTTGTACGTCATCAGTTTTCAACATGGTTTTATTTCACACAGGTGGGCGGGGCTGCAGAGGATGGGGACGCAGCTGGGGCCCTCTTGCATGGGAAGCACACCCCAGTTTGCATATGGGTCCCCATGGCTGGGGACGGGATTCAATCCTCAGTCTCCAGGGCTGCAAAATGTGCACTTAACCCTCTGAGCCATCCAGACTTCCCCTATTGAGGTATAATTCATACACTGAAAGTTTAACCATTTTAAGTATACAAATCAAAATATTTTTTGTAAATTTGTCAAGTTGTTCGGTTATCACAACCCAGTGTTAGAACATTTTCATCATCTCTGAAGATCCCTCATTTATGGTGAATCCTTATTCCCATACTGCTTCCCCACTTCAGACCTAGGCAACCACTAATCTACTTTCTGTCTCTAATAACGTTGCCTTGTCTGTATAGTTCTTATAAACGGAATCAATACATTAAGTAGTCTTTTGTGTCTAACTTCTTTCATTTAGAGTACTGTTTTTGAGGTTCATCCATGTTGTCATATGTGTCAATGTATTAATATTTCACCTTTTATTACTGATAACATATTCCATTATATGGATGTATCACATATTGTGATATGTGACATATCACCTGTTGTTTATTCATTCAGCAGTTGGTGAACTTTTGGGTTGTTTCCACTCTTTAGTTACTCTGAGTAAGGCTCTATGAACATTTGTGTGCAAGTTTTTGTGTGGACATATTTTCATTTGTCTTAGATATGAGGGGTGAAATTGCTGACTCACATAATAAATTTATTGTCATTGTCTAAGAAACTGTCAAGCAGTTTTCCAAAGTGGCTGTGTCATTAGAAGATGTTCTTTAGGGTAACTAAACAGATCTTTCAAGTGGGCTTGTTTTGCATTTGTGATCCTTCCTAATGTAAAATATTCTGCTTCTTTCCAACTCTGACCCCAGCTCAGTCACAAAGGCAAGCAGTGGAAGTCATGAATTAATTCCTCAAATAGTTCTCATTTTCATATCCTTAACTCACAGCTGAGTTCACATTAAAACCAACCAACCTTGAAAGCTCAGGGTTATAAAATGTCTAATGAGAACTTGGATAAGTTACAATGGTCACTTAGAGCCTCAGTGTGCCCACTTGTCAGTGACAGATTAGACCTAGATGATCCCTAATGTCCATTAATGACATCTCTGAAAATATATGTGGGTGATTCCTTGCTTAGCTCTGAGATACATCTTAGTTCATCCTGCCTGTGTCGGGGGGTAAAGTTTCTCAACAGTGCAAATACCAGGACTTTTCCCTACCTGTAGACCTTACAACTGGAGAAAGAAGGAGCTGTAGATGAAAGAATGAACTTTCTCTTCCTAGAGCAGGTTGAATGAAGGGACGCTCTCACTTTCTTGTTACAGGACACTGTTAGACATTACATCCATTGTGGGCATCAATTACCATGTCTCTGGTATGTCATGTTCTTTTGAATTGATTTTGGAAAATCTTTTATTATCTGTCTAGAAGTGATCTATATCATTCACTGGAACATTTTCATTTAGTAACTCTATTAGTTTCCTAGGGCTGCCATAACAAAGTATTGAAAACTGGGTGGCTTAAAACAATAGGAAATTATTTTCTCAGTTCTGGAAGCCAGAAGTCCAAAATCCAGGCGTCACAAGGTTCTCTCTGAACTCTGTAGGGGAGAATCCCTCCTTGACTTTCCTTGCTTCTGGTGAGTTCTGACAATCTTTAGCATTCCTTCTTTTTTTTAAGATTTATTTTTATTGTTTTTGACAGAGAGAGAGAGATACAGAGACAGAGAGACAGAGAGAAGGGGGAGGGCCCAGAACAGTCTCCATAGTCAGTCACACATCATCAGTTTTTCCACAGTTTCATTCCACAGGTGGGTGCGGGGCTGCACAGGGCAGGAAGTTGGCCGGGGTCTCGCCCCGGTGAGAACTGAACTGGGGGCACTCCCCAGTTCAGCATATGGGTCCACATGGGCTGAGGCCAGGATTCGAGCCTCGGTCCCTGGGGCTGCAAAGTGAGCGCTTAACCCCCTGAGCCATCCTAGCTTCCCCTCTTTAACATTCCTTGACTAGTAAACGCATCACTTCTGTCACATGGCCTCTTGTCCTATTGTGTCTTCACACCATCTTCCCTCTGTGTGTGTCTATCTCTAGGTCAAAAATGTCTCCCTTTTATAAGGACACCAGCCATATTGGATTAAGGACCCCTTTCATGACCTTCCTTTAAATTTGGTTATTCTGTAAAGACGCTACTTATAAATAATGTCTGTGGCACTTGGGCCCAAAGAAGGATCAGAACAGCTTTGAACCCTTAGCCCTCAGTCCCGTGTGCTTTGAGATTCTGATATCTTGCCGTTGTTGAAATAATAACTTTCAATTTAGCGGGTGGGGGGTGGGGAGAATCTATTCAATGCTTGGAATGTGATACTGTAAATTATTTAGAATGTTTCATCCAGTGGAGAACTGCCTAGGATGCAAGTCAGAGAGAATGGGGTTTAGAAAATATTTTTTAAAAGGTGGGGTGGGGGGGTGGGGGGAGGACATAAGGACTGTGATACCATCATCACAAGACAGGGATTAACTGATAAGACTGCTTGAATTTCCACAGCTCAGAGATGGGCAAGATAACTCTGGGCTGGCAAAGAAAGAGCTAATTATCACTTTGGGGGTGGGGTGGGGGGAGGAAGAAAGTGGGGAGGGACCCAGAAGGGCTCCTCATACCATAAGACATTTTTCCTTCCCTTTGACCCTCCCAACCCCCTCCATGGTGGTTTTGGAACCCCAGGTGCCATCAAGGCAGGCCCAGCACATACTCATGGCTTCCAAGTGTCACGTTCTCTCATATCCACTGTCACTCCCTCCCCCTTGTGAATACTCTTTTTCCCTGCTGGTATCCCTATCAAGCCCACCTTTTGCAACCCATTTGTCCTCTCATCTGATTTACTTAACTTCTTCTACAGAGTCCTTTGGAACCCCTGCTGTTACAATGTAACTAAGAGTTTAATCTAATCTCAACTATGTATGGCTCTCCCCACCCTCCCCAATGCAACTCACTGAAACTTGGACTTCTCTTGACAACACCTCCTCCCCCACTGTCTGTCTGAGAGACTGCTCTGGACTCCTTTTGTCCATGGCTTCCTCTGGATTCCTGTGTCCCTCCTCATGTCATCTTGCTCTTCATATCATCTCTGCTCCTTCTGCACCATACTCCTTCAACCTCTTTCATTATTTTGTATAGCTTCATACCTGGCAGGATAACTTCATTCATTGGACGGCTACCACATACTTGCGACTCAGGAGACCACAGAGTAAGTCCCCTGGCTTCCCTATTCCTACCAGGAGCACCATCATCAATGTTACCAGTTGGTCAGCAGAACTTTCTCTCCCTCCCTTTCTCTCCCTCAGTCACAGCGCCTACCTCAGAGTTTCTGGGAGGTTCAAATGAAAGAAGGCATGTAAATCACTTACCACACCGGGCCTGACACAAGTGCTCTGTAATGTCAGCTATTATTAGGGAACACCGTGTTGCTCATAGTGAATCACTGAATAGCCAGTCTCCGTAGCTCTCTCTTCATGCCTTTCAGAATCCATTCAGCCTCTATCCTTTCCGCTCCCCCTGCCAGCATCCTTATCAAGGCCCCTTTCCTTCCATCTGGACCAGAGATAGAAGCTCAAAGCCAGTCTCCTTGTCTCCAATCTCTCCTCTCACTTCCTAATCCATCTGAGATAGAAGGTCTAGATAGCACTAATGAGAAACCAACGTGGGAAACGGTCATTAGGCTGCTCTCCTGTTGGCTCACTTGGAAACCAAGCTTTCTTGTCCAGTGTCATAGTACATTCTCAGCCTCGTCTCCAGTAACCATGACCGGGCCAAGCCTTCTGCTTCCTCTACGTCCATTCCTTGGTGGACACCATTCTCTCATCCGGAAGTCCTCATTGTCCACAAGTTAAAATCCTTTCATGTTTTCCTAAGCCCCCTACCTGCATGAAACCATGTTTTGTGTTTCTGTTTTTTAACTCCCTCTCATAGAGCTTATATTTGGTCTCTTACTCATCTTTTTTCTTCTCCCTACAGCACCTCATCCAGTGCTTCATAAGTAGAAAGCACTCAATAAATGTGGACAAAAATTAAACACCTTTCTCACTTTAAGGTGAGAGACCCCTCTCTAATTTTTGAGGTCCATTTTCCAGCTGGGGACATATCAGTACCGGGTGATTTTGGTCCAATCTTCACACTGTCTAACCCTTCAAATACCTTTGCTAACATTTTCTCAGTACAGTCACATGCCACTTAACAACAGGGAAATGTTTTGAGAACTGCATCATCAGGTGATTATGTCCTTGTGCGAACACCACAGAGTGCACTTACCGGTACACAGACCTAAATGCTACAGCCTACTGCACACGTAGGCTATAGGTCCTAGCCTACTGCTCCTAGGCTAAAAGCTTTACAGCATGTTACTGTACAAAACAACGTGAGATTAAATCAGGCCCAAGAGAAAATGATGCAACCAGGCACGGTAGGATAAACACAAGACGAATGAGGTATAGCACAGCATACTGTTTCACAGCGAACTATTTTTTTTTTTGTCAGTAGAAAGAGTACCCTCTAACATAATGATAAAAAAATATAAAATAGTAAATAAAGCATTAAGAGTCATTTATCGTCGTGATCAACTATTATGTACATCATTGTGTGCACTATGCTGTTTTACAACTGGCAACGCAGGGTTTTTACATGAACATCACCACAGAAGTAATACATTGTCCTACATTACAATGGCTACAGCATCACTAGGCTATAGGAATTTTTTAGCTCCAGTTGGGAGGTGGGGCCTAGAGGCCTGAAGGTGGCTAATTGATTATAATTTCTCCTTTTTGGTACATGCACAGAAAGCCTGACAGCTAATTGCGCATGTACACACACACATGCATGCATAAGCACACACGCACACACACACACACACACAGAGCCCATTTCTAATGATGACAAGCTCCTCAGAGGAAGTTAATATGGGATCACCGTCATACAGGCAGTCAGTCCGTCATTGACCTAAATGTGGTTGTTACATAGCCCATGTCTGTAATACTTAATGTTGTGCACTTCCTCATCCTGCCTTTTCACCTTTTTAATTCTGAACTGCTTTACCTTACCCACCCCTGTTCCAGCCTTTGTCCGTAGTTCCTGAAATGTAACCGTCCCCTTGTATGGGATGGTGCTGTTGGACAAAAACTGTGGAGGGAATTGGTCCTCTTCAAGATCTGATCTGTGGCAGGGAACCCAAGCCCTGCAGTTAAGTGTCGTGAAAATAGACTGACAAGCAGCGAGAAGCAAAATGCTGTGTACACACAAATGCACTGCATTGCAGGGTGCAGTTTGGAAGTTCCAGCAAGAATTGTTTATTAAAATGCATGAGCTTACTGTAGCTTTACTAAGGAGATAACATATTTAACGGTCACTGAGGGAGCACTGCATGACAAAATACAGGCATTTTACGTGGACCGGAGTCTTTTGAAGTAGTTTTTGATTCTTTTCATTAGGCTAGATGAAGCCGTCCTGAAGGCCAGGTTGCTGGCATAAAAAGATGCCCCGTCTATGTCAGCCACTACAGTATAATGCATTTATTTTTTGTGAGCACAGCAAAACACTTCAGAACACAGTTTATTTTGCAGAAAGGCTGATTAACCCTTGAATTACTGTTCCTTGCCACTGAACTGCCAATCTTGTAACACTGGTGAGCCTTTGCTTCTTATAATGACTTGCTTTTCAGCCTGTTTGTGTAGGAAGGATAAAGTAGATGAAGAGGTGAAAATGAAGTGGGAAAGTGAGTGCCTAGTGTCTGGTGAGGTGGGTATCCCCACTGGGGCCTCCCAGAGGACGAACTGAAAATATCTAACCTGAGTCACATGAGAACCAGGAACTTCCCAAATGCCTAGTTTTGCCCTCTTCCATTGCAACTGAACTGCATGCACCTTCTGATATCTTTTTTTTTTTTTTATTTCCTCAGCACAGATCACTTTGTATTTATCTGTTTTCTGGGTATTGGTGAACCAGTAGGCTGGACACTTCAGCTTTGTTGGATGATAGAGCTTAACCTGGGGTGTTTTGTTTTGTTTCTCCATGTTTATTCAAACGGTTTGCCCTCACTTTGGAGAGAAAGAAAATTAGGGCTGGACTCCCAGCACTTGGAGAGGGTAGGATAAGTGAGTGGAATTGCCCATCAGTGGAGCTAGACATCTCTGCGTTCCAATCCAGATAGTGCCACTGTTCAGCTGATGGGCCACCCGCAAATTACATGGCCTTCTGCAACGCTGCTTAGTTCTTTATAAAAGGGGGGTTATGTCCCTCTCATGGGGTTGCTTGTCACAGGAGGGGCTACTTAAGGAATGTTAGTTCCAGTTCCATCAGTTTCCATCTTCGCCCAAATTCTATTCAGACCCAGGAGAAATCAGAGACACTGGAGTGTGAGGAAGTACTCTCTATGTAGTCCCTTCTATCTTTCTCACACGGAACCTAACCCTCAAATAGTTGCCTTCTCCTTCTCTCCCCTCCACTTTCCTCCTCCCCCTCCCAGTCCTTCTGCATCACCTCAGGTCACAAGGACTGAGCAGAAATCTAGAGCGAACCAACCTGCTTCCTCTCAGAGGGGTGGAAGCTGACGGGGTCAACCTGGTGGGCTGGAGGGCGAAGAACTCTACTGGGAATTACCATAGGTGTCTGCCTAAGGACGGCGCCGGGTGGGTTGGGGGCGGCAGGTGTTTTCACGGGGTCTTCTTCCTGTCCCACCGCACCACATTTCCCCCAGCCAGGCAGGCACACGATGGTGACCTTGGCGCTGGCTCCGAGGACACACCCAGGTCAAGGTGTGAGCCTGTTTTAGGAGCAAGAGGAAGGGAGGGGACTGACTGGGTCGTAGGGTGCCTCCTCCCGGTGCGAAGATATTTTAGCCCTAGGACTATGTCGATCGAACTCGTTCTCTCTCAGCGAATGCGTCGCTTCCTGGGAACGGTGTCCACACAGGTGTAATATTGGCCCGCGAAGACAGGGTAGTACCCGCGTCGTGAAAGGGCAGCTCTCTCCAGTCCAATGCTTGCATTCCACACCCAGAAAACGAAAATTCGAAGAGATTAAGCAATTTGCCCGAGGCCGCGAATCAGCCCAGGGACTGTGCAGACCTGGACCCCGCCGTCGGGATTCCCAGCCGGACGCCGTCTGGCGCCACCCTCCTCCCAAGGGCAATAGGAATTGACAGTCACGGTACCCACGCAGCTTTCGGATCCTGGCCTCACCATTCCACGCCGGACCCCTCGATTTCTGGTTCCTCCACTCCGCGGCCGGTACGGTACCTACCCCGCCCCCACGCCCCAGGGTCTCGCAGAGGTGGCTGGATGAAAGGACACCTATGCACACATCGTGGAAGGCTGCAAACACCGAAACTCGCCCCAGCAGCACCGCGCAGAGCCCCCCGTTCGGAAGGGTGCCAACGGGGGCTCCACTCCGGGTCAGCAGCTTCCAGTGTCGGGTCGGGGCGGAGCTTCGCGGTCGGGAGCCGGAGGGGGGACAAGGAGGAGGGGCCGGGCGTGGAGAGTTTGGAGGAATCCGGGCTGGCGGCGCGCGGGGCTGGGGGGCGCGGGGCGGCGGGGACTACGGAGGTGCGGCGGGAGCCCGGCGCGCGGCGTCACCGGAGGCGGAGGGGGCGGAGCCGCGCTCGCAGCTGCCACCCGACCGCCGGGCTCGGCAGACGACACCCGCCCGCGGCCGGGCACGCACCGCGCGCACACTCTCTCCAAACAATGCTTGGTGGCGCCCCTGCGGAGAGGCTGGCGGCTCGGCGACCGACGGCGAGGCCCGGGGAGCGCGGCCCCGAGGTGAGCCCGCGCCACTTTGTCCAAATCCGGCCTCTTTTTGTCTGGCAAACGTGGCTGCAGAGGGAAGGAGCGCTGCGATCCCGGCGGGTGACCCCCTGTCGGCGTCCCCTGGGGTGACAGGCGGCCGCTTGGGGAAGGTGGAGGGTAGGGATCTCGTGTGCTCGGGGTTATGCCTGAGGTGGAGGCGCCGATCCTGGTGGACACGCGAGCCGGAGGGGTTTGCGATTCATTCGAGAATCGCGCGCTTGAAAACGGGAAACTTTCCTTGGAGTTCCGGGAGGGGAACCCTACTCTTCTGCTGGTTTTGCTGGTCCTACTGCTCGGTTTGGGACAAGACTGAAGCGCTTTGGGATTGCTAGCGTGGAGACTTCCTTTCCGCCGCAGCAGTATTGTCCAAAGGAGCGGTGAGGGAGAGGCCGCCGGGCTGTCCAGACCAGGACCCCGGGGTGATGGTTTGGGGGCCCAGGGTCGTCGCTACCTCTTCAGCGGCACGGGGCCAGATGCCAGCCTTCGCGTCTCCAGAGAGATTGATATGATGCCTTTTCCCTGAGCCATGGCTGACCCCTGAAAGGCTTGCGGAGAGCACGTTCTTAACCTTTGCCTCTGCTGCCCCCTCCCCAGCCGAGGACACACATACACACACACACACACGTAGAAAATAGACCCTCTCCACTTTCAGTTTATGGGAATGGGAATGGGGGCAGGGCCGGCTAACTGTGTGTATTTCTCTCAGGTAAAGCCTCAGCCAGCAAGCACATGGCTTTACAGAGCTGATAGCAAAACCCAAAGGTCTCGAGCGAGGGAGTTTTGCAATGCGTCCGGTCCAGATGTCAGGTTCGGGTGGGGGCTTATTGGTTGCTGGCCTGACCGATCAGTTAACAGCCCCTTTCTTTTCTTTCTTCTTTTTTCTTTTTTTTGAGACAGAAATATGACAGGAAGCCTTGGGGAGTTCTGCAGTTATTTTCTTATCATGGGGTCTTGTGGAACTCAGTAGCCTTGTTATTGGTTTAGACTCCAGTGGCTCTATCCCAGAAGACCACATTCCTACTGCTGAGATTAGATTACATAGCATTTGAGAAGGAAAAAAGAAAATAAAAAGTTGGTAAATATCACGACTTACCTCAGTGTGTTTGTAGGTGTGTGTGTGTGTGTGTGTGTAAGTGTGTAAGGTTGTCATTTTCTCGTTTATGCCTGGGCAACTCCTGACAATGAGTTGTTGGAATCCAGACCCTTTCCATACATATTTTTCTTTCCCAGTGTTGCATTCATTTAGTTGTACATATGCAAATTTTGTAGATGGATGTTCATTGATATTCTGTCACTTCAGAGTAAGGCATAAGCAACATCTTTGAATGCAAGTATGATGGGCACTATTTTGAGCCAAAATATTAAATTTTATGGGTCTGGCTAACATTCTTCATATTCTTTTAAGAAGGAGGTATGAGTGTATCTGACAGCTTCAGTCTTGCAAATTGTAGCCACAAATCTAATGCAGAAGTTTGCAGAGGCAAAAATATTTTATCATGGCTTGGATCAGAAAGAATACTGAGATCTTTTTCTGATCTCACGCTGCTGCCTCCCACAGAAATGAGGAAATTTACATAATTCTGGGGACCTCCTCCCATCAGAGGTAAGGAATGGAGGCTGGGAAGGTACCTTCCCAGGCTGTGGAGAGCTGGTAGGCAAGGCTTGCCTCAGCTCCTGATTTGTAAGTGCCACTTGTGTTTTTCACCGTCTTTTACTTAAAACCAATAGGGGATCATCCTAGACCCAGAACCTCCCTAGACAGATGGAACTAGAAAAGAATCTTTTCCAGCTTGGCATGGTGGTAAATTCTGTTTGCTGCGACTGAGAAACCAGTTTTAAGAGGATGCAGTGAGTCAATGATGGTGAGAAGCCCAGGACTTCATTCTGTTCCTTATTAAAGGTTTCCCCTTAAACACCGTTGTGTCTCTGAGCAGTTGTGTTGCGTGAAAGTTGTGCCCACTGTCAGAGAATTTCAGAGCCTCAGATAGGAGGGAAGAAAGTGCTCATAAAGTGGTGAGCGGTTCCTGCACGTTAGTGATCCAGGGCCTACCAAAAGTCCCAGGGCTCGAGTGAGACATGGGCTACAAAAGAGGGGGACTTATGGCACCAAGCGCAAGTATGTGCTCTTCGTTGCCTGGTGGGGAAATGAGATGTGGCCACGCAAAAATGCTTCTGGGTGAATCTGTGGTAGCCTTGGGGAAGTAGCTGGATGCCCACTTCCCCCAAATAGCCCAGCCTTGGCAGGAGCTGCAGGAATGGAGGTGCCCACTCGGACCTGGTTTCCAAGCTCTCTTCTTTCAGTCCACTGAGGGGCGCCAGAGAGTCTGCTTGCAGTTGGGGAGAGCGGGGGCAGGGTCTGTTTTTTCTGTGACTGAGAAGGAAGTCTTTGGCTCCTTGGGAAAGAACCTACTCCCCATCTGCGGAGAGGGGGACTATGGAGACTTGCACTACTGAACACCAAAATAGTTCCTCCACTTTAACCGGGTCCAGAACTTAGCAACAAAGCTTAGGTTCTCTGTGGCTCCATGATTGTAGGAGAAAAAAATTCACTGCTATCCTCCTGTGCTTGTTAAAAGCTTAGTGATTTCTGGGGAAGTTGGCCAGGGATGAACCTGCCACTTGGGTGTATTTAGGGAGAAGAACTTAACCTGCAATCATCTTAAAGAGAGGATGCATAAAGTCCTAATAACAGTTGCCGAAAGACAAATATTTATCTTTTATTTCAGTGTTCGTTTTGCTTAAAGATGCCGCGGGCTTCAGGGTTAACTTTGGAGGCAAAGGAGGCGAATTTAGCTTCAGCACTTGTTGAATAAGCACCCCTGTCTGTGAGTGTGAGAGATCAAAAAGATAGCACTTCCCACAAAGATTCTGGAATGATCTTCAGGGCACCTGGCTCATTTCATCTGGTTCATCCTGTTGAGAGTTTTGAGAGTATCAACCTCAAAGTAGATTCTCACGGGAAGAAAGTGGTGAACAAAGCCTAGGGCAAAACCCTCCCTATTTAATGAGAATATGTTCACCTGAAGTTCTTAAGGACCATTTTCTTGTGAACACTCTGCTTATGAGGAAAGAAGAGCAATAAGCAGGAAACAGGTAGTGGCAAGGGATTCAGTGCAATGAATGACACAATGAGGCGAGTAGCTGCCAGCAAAGTTGGCTTCTTTTTCCAAACCATTGAACTCTGTGTGTCTATGGACAACTCTTGGTTTATGCGGTCACCATTGTCTTCCTATCTACATAAAGAGGATGAAGCTACCTGACAGGGCGTGATTCAGATTTATTGGTTAATATCTGCAGTCCTTTGAGTTTCTCCTCAATGGTGGGTGAATTTATGAAATTCTCTGACACACATTCTGTGCTTTCAGTTTTATTCTTAAAGGCAACTAACTTTCCACCAGCTGACTACCCTACCTCCAGGGTTGTCCTAGGGAAAAACACTGTGTGATCCTCTCTTGTCTCTCTTGTACCCTAGCCTGACACTCCGAGACCACCACACTATGGTGCTCATACATTTCTCTGTTTTCCTCTTGGCCTGAAGCTCCAACTTTCTTGGTCCCACTGAGCACTGGGTTGAATGATGTGTATCAAGCTTATCCAACCCACGGCTTGCAGGCTGCATGTGGCCCAGGACAGCCCAACACAAATTCGTAAACTTTCTTAAAACATCATGAGATTTTCTTTTTGCGACCTTTTTTTTAGCTCATCAGCTATGTTTAATGTTAGTGTATTGTATGTGTGGCCCAAGATAATTCTCGATTCAGTGTGGCCCAGGGAAGACAAAAGATTGAATACCCCTGATGTATATGAAATCAGGCAAATTCCCAGGATTCCAAACCTCCCGACAGGGGTATGAGGGTAGGCAGACCAGCGCCATACCTCTACCCTTTCTCACCCACTCCACCTCTGCCTGGTCACAAGTATGAGTTATAGTCCTGATTTCAGGGACCACCTCTCACTCACATAGTTCTTGGTTAAAAATTGCGCTTATCCTCCGGAAGCCACCGTTTTTGTTTGCAGTACTATTTCTTGTTTCTCTGGGACAACGTCCCAGACTTTTGACTCCTAACAGCGTGGAATGCATGGAGGAGATGCAGGCTTCTCATCCTGTTAACTGCCCCCAAATGTGCAAGTGATCAGGATCTGGGGGGACTGGGCATGTCTTTTGTGCTCTCTACACACAGAACAGAGTTGTATTTTCGTTTGTACGGCTTACCATAAGGCCACACCATAAGGATGTGACTAAGACCCTTCTGAGAAGTGAGTGAGGACCTTGGGATAGATGGCATACTAAGCTTCACCTTTCTTCTCCCTCTTTCCCCCTTCCTCCCCCTTCCACTCCCCAATCAAATCATCAGACTCTAATTGATAGTGTGGCCATCCTCTGGCAGGGAGATCTCTGATCAGTCAAGTGTTCCGCCTTTTCAGGAAGCTGCTCTGTGACCCACATCTGCCTTTCACAAGACCACACCTAAGAGCTGCGTGCAAGATGAACCAGGGCGCTGTCCGCCCAAGATGCGCCAGACCATCCGATTGAACCCCGAGAGCCTGAAAATGTCTGCGTGCAGTGACTTTGTGGAGCACATCTGGAAGCCTGGGTCCTGTAAGAACTGCTTCTGCCTGAGGAGTGACCACCAGCTGTCGCCCGGCTGTCCCCAGCCCCGAGCGGGCAGCCTGCCCGCTCCCCCTCGCCTGCCCCCCAGGCCTGAATACTGCCGCCTGGAAGATGACGGCGTGAACAGCTCTCCCTACTCCAAGCCCACCATCGCTGTGAAGCCCACCATGCTGAGCTCCGACGCCTCTGACGTGTGGACGGAGGCAAACACGAGTGCCGACGTCTCCAAGGTGAGCCTGACTAACCGCTGTGGTGTTTTTACAGGGGCTGCCCCTGTTGTCACACTTGGTGCCTGGCTGACTGCCAGAGAGCGCTCTTAGAGCAAGACGTGCAGGAGGGCCGCCGGCAGCTGCTGGCCCCAGGACCGTGCCTTCCTGATTGCGGCCCTGCTTTCTGTCTGTTCCTTCAGGCCAACAACTCTTATAATATATTTTATTTATTTATTTATTTATTTTTGAGAGAGAGAGAGAGAGAGAGAGAGAGAGAGAGAACGAGAGAACTGAACTGGGGGAGCTCCCAGTTCATCTAGGCCAATAACTCTTAATCCAGTCCCTCAAAGTTTATTGGGAGACTATCTTAATTATTTATTTGGATAAATACAAGGGTACCCAAAATGAAGTTTCTCAAAAGCGTTTTTAAGGTCTTTCTCATCATTTGGAGTGCACACACAAGTACAACTATTGCATGGTGAATTCCATGCTTCCACGACTCTTCGGCGTTGAGCGCCAGCAATCATCCGGTCAGGACCAATCTTGTTTCATCTCTGCCTCTCACCCTCTCTTCCTCATGAGTTTAAAGCAAACCCAGGCATCGTGTCATTTCAATATATGTCTTTTAAAAATAAAGTCCTAAAAAATAAATAAATAAAACCACAGTGCCGTTATCACATGTAAAAATATTGGCAGTAATTCCTTGATACCATCTGGTCCCCAGCCAGTGTTCCTATTTCCAACTGTGAAGCTTGGAATTCACTAGCTTTGACCTTACGGTCACTAAAAATAGTTACCAGGGCTGTCTGGAAAAAATCCTGCCATCCGTGCATCTATTTTTCATGTTACGTGGCTGGATACTTTCTGGACAGCCCTCATACATCCCTAGAGAGTAGACTTCTTTGTGCATCCCACAGGTAAACACTTGCAAAGCCATAATTATTTAGAGGGTACATAGAGTCTGCTGTCTCCAGACAGGCCTGTGAAGTTGTGCGTCTGAGGCATAACCTAAGAATTGCTTCCAACGTGTTTGACCTCTTTGCCTGTTCTAGTTTTCCCAACCCATCATTGTGAGTCAAGAAGGGCGTGTGAACTTACCTGAAACGAGAGGTCAGTGTTAAGTCAGGAGGCTTCATTGAGGAGAGGCATTAGCTGTGGGTTGTACTGGGCTCTGTGTCCCCTCAGGGCTGCTCCATTTTTGGTAAGCTGGTGACATCCATTCACTGGGCCATTCTCATTCCCATCAACCTTCACAGACATCAGCCAGGGACTCCTTCAGTTCAGAATCATCTTGGAAAGGAGCCAGATGCAAAGCCTACTCTAAGGCTGCTTCTGAAAGGGGTAGGGGGGCTTGGTAGGGAGGGGGGAGGGGACAGTGCCTTCAGTGATGGGACTGAGCAGTTTACATCTTTGTCTCACAGTTCAGCCAGTCCAGCCACTAATGCCAGCTCGGGCTGAGATCACTGCCCGTAACCGGGACAAAGAGCAGCTCTCTGGAATGGCCCAGCTCGGACACCGTCCCTCCCTCTCCTGCCCCACCACCCACCCAAGCTTTTATCAGAAGCCTTGACTTGGCTTTTTTATTCCGGAATGGCATGTCATGGCATTTGACATGGCTGTCAAATGGCTAATAGCACAAAACAAAAATAAAACCCGAAACTCAGTTTCCAAAGTCCAAGTGAGAATTTGGCTCATCTGGCAGTTTTGAGGGAGACAGGAAAAGTTTCTTCCTTTCTTTCCTCCCTCCCTGCCTACCCTCCCTCCCTCCTTCCCTCCTCTTTCCTCCCCTCCTTCCTTTCAAGATTTTTTATATTGTTTGAGAAAAGGAGAGAGAGAGAAGGGGGAGGGCCTAGAGCAGTCTCCATGGTTGTGCAGCATTGGTTGTGACATAGTTTCATTGCACACAGGTGGATGTGGGGCCACGAAAGGCAGGAACCGGCCTGGGGACCTCCTACATGGGAGTCGAGAACCTTTGCTGTCCCCATGGTTACCAGCTGCCCTGCAATTCAACATATGGGTTTGCACAGGCTGGGGCCAGGATTAGATTCCCAGACATGCGGCAAGTGCTCGCCCTGCTGAGCGATCCCTGCATCTCCAGTTTCTTTTTGTATGAGTTCTTTTCCCCCTACTTCACAGACCTAAACCAAAAGCATGACAGTGCAAGGTGGGAAGGGCAGCTCAGTGTCCTGGAGACCCCCGCAATGATGAGAGGGCTGTAGGGACATCAGAAGGGAGGCTTGCGTGCAGTCTGTGCACGGCGGTGTGGAAGGCCATTTACAAGGTCGTGGCACTCCCCTCTCACTTCTGCTCCCTCCCTGTCTTTCTCTGACAAGGTCTAATGTCACCCTTTTCACCTCGGGTCTGTGTAGGTCCTCTGGAGACGGCCCCCCAGCAAGCTGCCCCACCCGAAGCAGGAAGACACGCAGTTAATTTACATGGGCAGCTTCTGTGGCATTCAGAAGCCTGCCGGGCCCTCTGCCTCCGCAGACAGCCACCCTCACTGCCCACCTGCCTACGCCATGGTCGGCCTGCACAGCCTGGAGGCCCGGGCGGGACAGGGTACTGCCTTCCACCCGCTGAGTTTCCCCGATGAGAAGACTGGGCGAGAAGATAAGCCCATGTTTCCCTGCCCAGAGCTGACCTCCACTCAGGAGAGCTTCCGCCGGAAACTGGCTGCTTTTGGTGGCATGACAGCTGGCTGTCACAAGGGCCCTGGGCCCTCCACCTCCCCACAGCCCCTGAGGGAGTCCCTGCCCTCAGAGGATGACAGCGATCAAAGGTGTTCACCCTCAGGGGACAGCGAAGGGGGCGAATATTGCTCCATCCTGGACTGTTGCCCCGGGAGCCCTGCTAAGGACGCCTCGCAGGCTGGGGGCCCTCCGCACAGACGTGGAGGGGGAGACTACTCCCCAGCGTGCTGGGAGCAGGGCAGGTGTGCGGGGCCCGCTGAGGAGGACAAGCGGGCCTTGAGTTTCCCAAGAGAGTGCTGTCGCCGGGGCCTGACGGAAGCCCCGCCACACCTGGGCCCCCAGAAGCCGCCGCTGCCCTCAGAGGCTGCCAGTTACTCAGATGGCTTCTCCTGTGGCAGCGTGAGCAGTGGCACCAGCAGCCCCTTCGCCCCCCACCTCGAGAGCGATTACTGCTCCCTCCTCAAGGAGCCTGTGTCAGGGAAGCAGCAGGACTCTGGCTGCCCAGGGCTGACCTCTAGCCGGTGCCCGGGGCTGACTGGGGAGCCCCAGCCCCCAGCGCAGCCCAGGGACGCTGCGCAGCCTGAACCCATCTATGCTGAAAGCACCAAGCGGAAGAAGGCAGCGTCCGCGCCTTCCAGGCCGCAGGCCAAGGCAGAGCCGGCCACGGCGGCACAGGGCCAGGGCCAGGGCCGGACGGCGAACGCGTGGGCTCAGAAAACAGCCTCTGGCTGGGGCCAGGACAGAGACGGGCCAGACATGGCCCCGCAGGTGGCGGCCACCATCACAGTCATGGCAGCACACCCCGAAGAGGACCACCGGATGATCTACCTGAGTAGCCCTGACTCCGCCGTGGGCGTGCAGTGGCCACGCCGGCCTGTGAGCCAGGACTCTGAGGCAGGCGACGAGGACACTTCAGCTGGGCAGGGGGTGAGCTCCAGGGAAGGCCGCCATCACGATGCCAGCGGGAAAGTGCCCAAGGGCAGGCCTGCCATTCCTCCCAAGCTGTCCAGGGGCAGTCCCGGAGGGTCCCCAGGGTCACCATTGGCTTCCCCTCTGTCTGACCTCAACGAGAGGGCCTCCGGTGGTGGCCCTGGGCCTCAGCCTTCCTCCAGGGGCCCCTCGGACCCCGCTTCTTCCTGCTGGGCCAACGGCGTCACCGACCACGACTCTGTCAAGTGTTCAGCACCTGCCACCGCTGCCTCAGCCTTGGACCAGAGGCGGCCCCGGTACCCGCCTGGGGCCTGGAGTCGTCAGTGCCGGATAGAGGAAGAGGAAGAGGTAGAGCAAGACCTGAGTCAAGGCTGGGGGAGAGAGATGGAAAGTGGCACTGGGGACCCCTCAAGCTCCTCTACCTGGCACCGTCTCTGTGCCACCGACGGCTCTGCCAGCCAGAGCAGCAAAAGCGGGACCGGGATGAGCAAATCGGCCTCTTTTGCCTTTGAGTTCCCCAAGGACAGAAGGGGGATTGACACCTTCTCACCTCCTCCACCACCTCCAAAGTCACGGTGAGTACGAGTGTCTGTGTGCGACTCAGGCTGGCCTGGCAGGACAAAGGGCTCTTCCAGAAACTGGGGCCTTTGCCACCTGCATCAGGACCTGTGTCTGCCCACAAGCCCTTGCGCCTTTATGTAAATTTCCTTATGTAAGTGACTGCTCATATCTGTGCACAGCAGACAAACCAACAAGCCGTGCCCTGCTTGGGACTGGCTATTTGGAACAAATCTTTCCCAGAATATCCTTTTTCTTCCCCGTCTCCCTGAAGTATCTTCAGTATCGTAGGCTTTTGGGGGAAACTCTGAACTTCTCCATTTATTTAAACATGCCCATGAAGGAGGCTAAGCTCTGGGATTTGGAGAAGCAAAGAGGGGAGGATGAGAAGGGGCAAAGCCAAACGTGCTCTCCAGACACTGTCACCACAAAGGCCATCCAGCCTTGGGACCAAAAGCCAAATACTAGGAGGTTCTGCACGTGGTCAGTAACTTGGATGTGGGTTTCTAAAGAAAAAAATTCGTTTCATTTTAGCATATGGAAACTCACCGGTTTCTCCACCACTTCACTGCTCTATCCTGTTCATTTAAAGTACCTTTCAAATGCCCAAGAAAAATAAATGCCTTTTTTTTTTTAAAGGTATTGAGTTGTGCACAGAATTTAAATTCTGGAAGACAATTTTTCTTCATTAGAGCAAAGCTGATTTCTATCAGAGAAAGGAGAAACCTGCTGTCTTTCCTTCCCCCCCCCCCCCCCGCACCCTCCCAAAAAATGATAGCCTTTCTGAACATACTTTCTCTAGTCATGTCATTTCCAGTGTCTCTGTTTCAGCTCATGTGCCTCGGGGTGATGTCACAAGCAGCTGTGACACTTGACTTTGAACATCAAGGCATCTGTGGCCGAGAGGCGTCCTATCGCGGGCTTTTCCCATGACCACTGCTTTGTTCTGGTATGCAATTGGCCGCCTGCCATGCGGAGTGGACATCCTTTAGATCCTTAGGGCATTGCAGACTCTCTTTGGCTACAATTTTAACTCTGAGTGAATGAGGGGTTCAAGAGCTCAGAAGAGCGCCCATGTCCATTGGCACTTAACAATGGGCCAGGCACAGATCTAACGGAGTTAGACAAAGGAGGACTACCTGGAAAAAATCAAGCCCTGAGTGCCTCTATTTTTCATACTACGTGGCAGGAAACTTTTCAGACAGCCCTTGTATTAACTCATTGGATCCTCAGAACAGCCCTAGGAGGTAGGAATTGTCATCCCCAACTTACCGATGACAAATTGAGAGCTGAAGTAACCTGCCAAGGTTACACAACCATACCTGGATGTCTGGCTCCAAAGTCTGTGTCCCTAAGCACAGAGGATACATCAGCAGGCATATGGGACAAGGTACACAGCAGAGCATGGACTGTCTGCCTCGGGTCTGGGTAGGGGAGGGAGAAGCACAGGCTTTGGCATTAGAAAATCAGTGCATGTGGCATCTCTGTCACGTACAGGCTGAGTGATCTTGAACAAGCCACTTGCCATGACTGAGCCTCCAAGTTACCCTTCCCTCGAACGGATGATAACAACAATACTTTTATAACAACATGTTATTGAAAGGCTCAAATGAGATGAACAGAATCCAGCGCAGAGGTTAGTTATTATGTAGACAAAAGCTGTTGCCTGTAGCAGGGACACCCGCACCCTCTAGGAAATGAACCTGGCCCAGTCCCAGAAATTCCACCTGAGCCTTGTTTAAGAATCTTACAGCCTGAAGAAACCCCCATCGCCATAGCAGTGTGTTAAACAACACAAATTCAACCAAGTTCAAGGTCTAATTGACTTTGTTCAGTGATTCATGAATCGAGCAGCATCCCATCTAGTAAACAGAAAGGTGCTCCGAGGAACTGTACAGAAAGGAAGGCTTTTATAGGCAGAAACAGGGTGGGACAAGGAAGTTCAGAGTAGACTATTTCACAAAAGGTCACCTTTCCTTAGGGGAAAACTGGGGGTCTTATCAGGCAGATTACCTCATGAGGGTTGGCCAGGAAATTCCAGACTGATTGGTTTATTAATAAATTTCTGTTCCTGGGAGAGCCTGAAACTGCAACTGGACTAGGTATTAAATCTGGGTGAGGTTTAGCAAAAGTGATTCCATTTTGGGCATGTTTCTTTTTAACAATTCCTCCCTTTTGATCAGACTCAGCCTGGGAGATACAATCAAAATGGAAAACAGTAGCGCCACTCTTAGCTACCACTCTATTGTTTCTGAAGCTTGTGTTAGTCCTGTTTTTTTGGCTGAATCTCTGTGGTATTCACAGGTTACAACTTCGGGCTCCCAGTTTTTAAGTCTAGCATTCTTTTGTGTGTGTGTGGCAGTCCAGTATTAGGGAGATCATTTGCTTAATGGTTAATGTTTGTGAAAATGCATTCAGAGCTTTTGAGAGAATACAGCGCACCAGGGAGGTTACTCCAATAACTATTAGCAGAATAACTCCTAATGTTTGGAGTGCACTTTGAAGCCAGGGTCCCCAAGACATAAAACAATCTAAGAAAGACCCTGTTGAAAAGTCACCCTTCTAAGCCAAGTGGCTTGCTCAGGGATCTTTTGTAGCTGTTTCAGCTTCCCCAGAAGCCTTAACTTGGGTACAGCAGGCTGTGTTGGCCTTAGCACCCACACTTCCTTGCTCAGCTAAAAGATAATCCTGTTATCAAGACAACTCTGGCCAGAGAGCTTAAGGATGTTTGTTGGGCAACTATAGCTTTAACAGTGCATCCATGAAATCTTTTCAAGAGCTAAAGAAAGATTCCTGATATAGCCTCATTAGTATTCGTTCTTAACCAGGGAAGTAGAGATCTGTCAAAGGGAGCTAATTTTGAATTATGAATGCCTCTTGGTAGGTCCTTTCTAGAACAGTTAGGGGTACAGCTAGGCAACCTAAGAGGCAGTGTCCAGTTATGCTCCAGTCACCTAGGAATTCATAGGTCTATGGAGAATGACCACCACCACAGACAAAGGTAGATCCTGTCAGACACAAACCTCTTCGTCTCAGGTGGCAGCTCTAATGGGTTCCTTCACAGGAATTACTGCATTTGTCCATTCAAGCCAGGGGTCGGTTAGGTTTCCTTCTAGCCTGAAATAAAATTTTGTTCTAAATCTCAGAGGTTACCACCACTTAGCAATGAACTGGGAGATAGGGGCAATGACATTATCTTTTACTTGGGTCAATGCCAGAGTAAAGGAAATAAAGAAAAGAAGGAAGGGATTCGTGGTTAGCTGAAGTAGGAAGTCTTGTTCTGTCATCTTATTGATGACAGCTACTTCCCTTCCTTGTCCAGCATTTGCATAAAACTTATAATTCCCCCTCCTTGGTTCATTCAGTCTTACATAATGAATTCTTGCTCTTTTTGAATCCAGCCTTTTAAAAACTTAGTTATGGAAATTACCCCCCAGCTCTGCTCCATGATCTCAAAGTCAGAAGGAATCTGCACTTGTCAAAAGTCCCCTGCATGAATCTTGAAGATAAAAAAGCACTTTGCAGGAACACTTTGGTAAAACATCAGCATAAAGCAGTAACTGTGAATTACAAAAGACTTAAAAATGCCCATTGTTAAAGATCTGAGGAGAGTTTATTACCATGGAATTGACAAGGAAATTTTGTCATTCCTCTAACATGCAACATTTTATAACATTATACCAAGACATACCAGACTAGGAATTGCACACAATTTCTAGAACACTTATAGCATAGACTGACTCTCAATACAATGTGAAAAAAGCTTAGTATTACTTCTTACTTGACAGTACTTCCCATGTATTTTAACATATCAGATAAAGCCTATTAGTTTAACATCTCCCTTTTTATGAGAAGAGAGAACAAATCTTTTGAGATATTCCAGGACCCATCCAGAAAATCCCAAAGTTAGTTCGAGGTCAAAAGACTTTATTTAGAATTTGATTTGGGGGAATTTGTGAAAAAAATATCAAAAGGTTGTTAAAGCGTTTAGTCAAATAGGATTATAGGTTACTGTGAAACAATATTTAGTGATCTATTCAACCAAAATGACAAAGATTTCACAGGCAAATATAGGTTACATAGTTCTGAGCAAAACTTAGCTCTTTTAATATCAAGGCTGGGTTTACCAAAAACACATATTACTTTTCTGTTGCCCATATTTCTAGTAGCTTTCATTATATACATTAGAATTCTTAACCATTAAAAACCTTAAATTTCTAGTAAAAAGTAAGCAATCATGAACTATCTTTTACACTAGCATTCTGTGGATTGGTAAAAGTATAAATACTTTTTATATTTTCGAGAAACATGTTCTCTCATAGAAAATTTCTAGGCATGATGCAAAATATGTTTACTAATAGACCCAAAAATCTTTAGTTCCCATGTAAAAGGAAATCAAAAGTGGAAAAACCTATGGTCAGTATTTAATGATTTAATATTTTATCTTATATGGAAATGATCTAGATATTTAATAAACTTCCGTCATTTAGCTTAATCTTATTAGCAAAACTTTAAGGTTTCAGGTTACTGAAAAGATTCAGGGAAACTATTTAAAAAGTTCACCTAAAAACTTTTTATCCTACTTATATATAGTTAACTTAGTTGTCCTTAACAATTGTTTAGGTTACTTATGAAAAATTTTCAAATTGCGAAAACGTGGGCAGGGGTATCTTTGAACAACTCACAAGGTCAACTTAATGTCTTCCCATGAGCCATCTGTTAAATGGGTCCTCTGTCTGCGGATTAGCCTCACCTGCAAACAAAGATAAAGGATCTCATCGTGGAAAAAGGGCAGTGTTACTTTTGTTACACTTAGATCCCTCTGCTTTCTAGGGACTTTATGGAGGAACAGAGAATGATTTTCTGGTTTGCCTACAGTCCTGTTTTACGCAACTGACTCTGACTTGGAAGGGAGAAAAAAAAAAAAATAGATGCTGAGAATGACTTAGCTTTCCTGTGGTCTTGTTTTGAATGTTTGGCAGTCGCTTATCTGTCTGTTTGAGATATTGTCCTCTGTAAACTCCCAAGAGGCTCTTGCTGTAATGCCATGTGGGACAAAGGCTCTCAGTGGTTACCTAACAGCTTTGTGGTGGTTAAGCATGTGCCCAGCCTTCCTCATGGGCAAGTAAGGCAGAGTCTGGGTCTCTCCTTAACCTGCTACGGCCAACGCAACCTCCTGCATGTCCAGGCTCACACCTCTGTAGACTGATGACCCCACTGAGCCTCTGGGTCACCCCTGCCCCAATTTAGGGCACAGTGAGAAGATGAGCAACAAGTACTGCTGGTTAGGAAACTACACACTGCAGGAAGGAAGTGTGGACTTCTTAGTTTAAATGTCACGTTCAAGACTTAGGACAATTTAATGAAAGCAGCCGTGCCTGGGGAAATAATTAAGACGCAAAAGGATCAAATTTATTTCTGCCTTGTATTCACAGGTACAAGCCTGGTTTTAAATGACATGTGGCTTTTGAGTGACAAGGTCAGTTGAGGGAAAGTCATCTGATTAGTGCCAACAAACATTTCACAAAGAAACCCAAAATTAGGAGGATGAGACTGAACCGGGAGTTGGAATTAGAGGGTGACAGGTGAATGAGAAATCAGACAAGGTTATAGGGTTTTAGTTTCCAAACAGTCTGGCCCCTGTGAGACTGATCCAAAAAAGGAAAGTTTCCCCTAAGAAAGTGAGAGAGATGACTGTTTTCCAATTGTCATTCATGCTCATTGTAGTTTCCACCCACCGCTTAAGTACATTCTTCCTCTCTGCGGATTCTGGGGAACAGAGACTGAGTCTGGCCTTGGGCTTCTGGTCATTCTGAATTTTCCTCTCTCCCACGTTGCTTCTCGGCAGACAGGTGGTGACAGGGTCATAGATGCAGGGTTGTTGTTTTTTCTGTCCACGGAAGTGACCGCAGTGCTAATCAGAGGAATCGAACATTTTCATTGTGTGGCCTGCCAGCGTGAGCCCCGAGGGTGGGAGCACAATGAACAAGATTCAGGGGGTATTTGCCTCCAGAGCCCATATCCAATCCTATTAAAGCTTTATTCTTGAGGCTCTTTCTACTATAGTGGATTACAGGGGGCGCCAGCAATTTATGAGGAAATCCCATAGTCTTGATGCATAACGGGCTTTTCCATGTGGCATTCTGAAAATCACACTTTGTATTAGAAAGCATTCTATGTACTTAGAGAATGTTCTCTGACCACGTTTAGCTTGTTGGACGGAACTGAAATAAGTCAGAGGCATCTGAGTCAGTCTAGGGGAGAATGAATATTGGATATACTTCAGGGGGAGAATCCCCCATCTCCATACACCGATTTTGACAAACAGAACAAAGCACATGGATCAACAGTACAAGTTTATATTCTGCTCCATGCCAGGGACAAATTAATAGTTGGCCTTTTCCCAGGAGCTTGAGGGTAAAACCTGGAAACACTTGACATCTAGTGATGCCCTAGCACTGAAAATTACAAATGATTCCTATCTATTGTGTCATTTAAAAAAAAAGATCACTGAGTTGAACAACACAGTCATACCTTGGTACCTGACTGCTTTGAAACTCACCGAATTTGGTTCTCAATGCATTTTGACATGAAAATGTTGTCCGGGTACTCGTCGTTTGTTTGCACTTAACATGCAAGCTATAACTTGTCGGTGTGGATTACCTCATGACTCACTACCCTTTCCAGCCGAAACAAGGGGTCATGTGTTAGTCACTTGGTAGCTCTTGCCCTTGCAGTCTTCTGTGTGCAACCCCTTGCAGTCTTATCTGCGGTCATTTTGTGGATTTTTGGTTTGGGGATGCATTACATTTGTTTATATTATTCCTTATGGGAAATATTTGTTTGGTACTTGTCATTTTGGGTACTCATTGTACCTCCTGGAACCAATTAACAAGGAGTACCATGGTACCATTGTATATATAAAACATTTACAACATTCTTCATTTTTGAGCATGCATTTATGGCTAAGGCTATGGATTAGAGATTCTTTCATTCATCAGTATCTGCAAATTATTCATTTTCTGTTACATTCTGCAAGGTGCTCAAAATCCAGTGACTGCCCTTAAGGCCCCTGAGGGTTGGATTATTATGATTAAATCAGCAGATATGCAATATGACCAACCCTGCTTTGATTCCCTTGAGTGTGACTGGTTATCGTAGTGTCCGTATTCTAGCCACATTCTGTGTTGTGTTCAATAATGCTGAGGGAAGCTCCTTGGGTTGCCCAGAAGCAACCCTTCCTTTAACTGTCTGTCAACCCGATCTAAGATTAAGATCAAGCTTAGTGCAGGCATCTAGACAACCATTTATTCAAGAAAAAAAAAGAAGAAAGAAAACAGCCAGATGCTTCTTGATAAAGAGCATGCTTAGCCATCTGTAATTCCATAATATTCTGTTGGATGCCTGGCACAAAATAGATGCTCAAGAAATATTTATTGAATAAATTGTGGGCAGAGACCACCCCCTATTTATTTCAGTTTCTCCAAACACACCTAACTCTATGCTGTGCACATCAAAAAATGTTGAAGAAAGTAACAATAGCTTTAAATACTTGTATCGATATTTCTTTCTGAAATGGCCCCAGTGCTCTGTTGTTGTCTCATTGTGTCTTGCATTGTATTTATTAAATTGGGTCCATGGTTATAGCTCCTCGAGAATTTGTAAACTTCTTAGTGTACAGGGATCATGTTTCATACATTTTTCTTTAACTTTCTCACAGGATACCTTAGTATAGTGCCTGGAATATAGTGGATATTCAATAAAGGATTATTGAATTAGAACAAACAAACAAATAAAAAGGTCACAGGAACTACCAATTTTTCACTTGGACACCTGGTTACAATTCTGTGGCTTGCCTTGCTGAATAGAACATTGTCACCTTGAATTAAAGAAGCTGAGGTTAATAATTATTAATGCTTCAAGGTGTGCAAACTTCATGTGGGCACAATGCATCCTTTCATGGATTAATTACTCCCCAATGATCGTACATTTCACATTTGCTACTGGGCTCTCTTACTTGGCTCCTTTTTTTTTTTTTAAGCTGAGCAGGTGTGTAGAGCCAGCCCTCTCTTGCCACAAAAATGCTCCTTTCAGGTAGTAATCACCTAAGGACTTAATTTTCTACCCCATCAGTGAGTTGCAAGGAATTTTAGGGTGTGGTTTTGCTTCTCTGAGAATGAATTTTCCATGTTTTCTGAGGCAGGTTGGAAAACACAGCACATGTGATCAAGCCCCTTTGTCCACCTGGTGATCAGAGGGACTTTGTTCCTAGAATGGCCAGCCTCCTTTTTGGGTGTGGAGCTCACTAATTTGTGAGAAATTTTCTCTATTTGTGGCATGAGTAATTTGTTGCTCTTTTGGAATTGTGAATGGCCTCGTGAAAGGACTTGTGTTTTCCCTTTCTCAGGGTTGATAGACCAACTACAAAGCATATTCAGCAGCCATTTCTGCAGCTAGTGACTTTCAGAGTTTAAAATCAGAGTCTTCATCCTCTGTGCTGAAATTGCTCATTATTTCTTTACTGACTTGTGAGCAGATTCCTAAAATTGTTGGGCATTAAAGGTGTTCATGCTGTTACTACACAACTCTGTAAAATTCCCTGCTTCCATTGGCTTTTGTCTGATGCCTTGGGCAGCTTATTCTGCATGCTTCTCTAACAGGCTGACATAGAAACAACTGTTTTTCATTGGGGGAGAAGCAGGGGACCTTTGAGATCAAAGACTCCAGATAGTTTACTGTCCAGCTAATTTTAGTATCTATCACTATCAAATGATCCCCCTGACTTCCTGGTACTAGTTTGGTTTTTAGCCATCTCATGCCCGCTAGTGCACGTGCTATGAAAACTTCCCCAAAGTCTAAAACCTAGGCCAGTAATCAACGGTGTCACCACTGTATGTTCCTGAGCTGTAGAAAGCCCTTGAGAATGTGTCCTATTCTTCAAGAGTTCCCAACCACAACCACAATGAATAAAAATACAACTGCATTGGATAAATACAGGAAGAGTTGAGATAAATTGTTATTAACAAGTGATATGACCTTGAAGATCAGGTTGGAAGGAGAGCCTTTGGAATTTTAAAATCAGTTATAGTAGGGATGTCACAGTAATTCTTATTACGACATGCAGATTATGTGACTGCCTATTCCTTTTCCATGAGGGCAATTAGGTGCCTCCTGCACACCAATTCCAGGCAGTTGGAGTGGCAGCCTGGAGCTCTGCGTGTAAAGCACTACGTGCGTGTGCCAAATGCAGGGAAGTGTGCCATGTACTGTGTGCAGGTTGTGCAAGAGGTGAGTGTGGACACCTGTGCCAGCTCTTTGCCAATCCAGCTTTAGAATCTACAATTTACCGTCTGTAATGCCAAATCACTGGTGGCGGTTAATCACTGCTCCCTGTGTTCATTTAAGAGTTCCTTCCATACCTGGGAGGGGATCTGTGTGGTCTATCCAGCTCAGGGCGGGCTATGCAAAATGTGTTTGGCAGAAAGTGGTCATCTTTTTAGATTGCAGTTTCACATTTCAGACTATAATGCGAAAGAGTTTTGTTTCCTCTTAATGAGTAATTGTGAATGTCATGAATTTTTATGAGTGATTTTGAATATTCCATGGGTTTTTGGAACTCGGTATTTTAGTTAGTAAATAGTAATTATCAAGAAGTCTATTACTCGTTATTTAAAGTCATATTTCTCTTCATGGATCTTACAGTTTTCCTTTTTGATCCTTACATCATGTTGAATAAGGTACATTCACTTAGCTTTGCTCTCTTTGGCTTGTAGCACTGGCTTTTTATGCCCCAGATTTGGAGGGGTAGGGGGACAAAGGAGGTATGTCAGATCTTTTGGAAAAATAGTTTGAAAATAGAAATTAAATGTTGCAATATAAATTTAAATTTGAGAAATAAAAACAAAACTATTGTTTTCATAATGCCTAGAACATAGAATTTTTCAAGTCTTCTTGGCTGGTGACAATGGTAGGCCATCTTTCTTGTAGACATGTTGGACCTAAGGACAGAACATGTCTCCCTAGAAGAAAGTAGAAGACATTGGGACAGGACTATTCCTGATTTATTATATTTACTTAGTGACTTCCCTTCAGATCTTTCAGAATACCTTCTGTATGTCCATATGCCCCAAACTTGAAACAGGGAAATTGCCTGTACATTGAATCCTAACTCCATCCCCTTGATCCTGATTGTCATTTAAACACTAAATATTAAAGATTTAGTATAAATGGAGCTAATATGAATTGCCCAGTAAAATTAAGTATAAGACTAAATTAGGACCCCATGATCTTTATTCCTGATTGTATGCCTCAGCGAAACATACTCACAGGTCAATCAATAAGGGGATATATCCGATGAAGATCATTACATCATTCACAGTAGCAGGAAGTTGGAGCAAACAGGTACTTATCTTTAGGGGAACAGAAAAGTAAAATGTTGTGAATATAAAATGAAATACTTAATAGCAGTGGGAAACTATGGACTAGATATGCACACAGAAACATAGATTGACCTTGAACTAGTATTGAGTGAACTAACTTAAAACAGCAAGACCTGCAACACAATGTAATGTATATTAATTTAAAGCACATAAAGATAAAGTCAAGAGTATATATCCAAGGAAATAAGATTGTGAGTGCCTGGAAATGAGAAATTGGAAAGTCAAAAATTCAAGATGGGTATGATGGGAAAAACTAAAATAATGCAGATCGACTTGAAAGTGAATAATTAATTGAGGCATATGATTATCTCACCTCTCTGCACTTTAAATAAACACAAACATGGAAACGTAAAGGATTTACTTGAGGCAAGAACTAAGAATATCAAGAAAGGTAATGAATGTGTGGAATATTTGGTTTGGAAAATGCAAGGTCAAGTGCAAGAGTTGCCATGGAGTGGCAAAACCTACCTGAAGGCAGGAAGGGTGAAGTAATTGTGACCCCAGTCTGCATGGTTGTGTGATTTCCTAGAGAAGCATTGGGCTGCCTCATGCAAAAGTAAAGATGGAAGATGTTTGAAGTTACCTAGTGGGATTTTGTGATTTATAGTAAGGAATATATATCTGGTCTTCCCACTTCTGGCACAGAGCTCCTAAAACCCTTGGCATTTCCTAAGTGCTGAATTTCCTAAAAGCCCTAAAGGGGTCTTTTATTATGTTAATGAGGTGGCTTTTGGAACCCACCTAAAGATGGAACTGGTTGCCAGGGAGAACCAACCATTGGAATTAGGGGGTTGGAACTTTCAGTCCCTTCTTCCAAGAGGGTAGAAGGACTTAAAGGTGGAATCAGTGGCCAATGACCAATGATTTAGTCAATCATGCCTGTGCAATGGAACCTCTGGGAAAACTCATGGTTCCGAGAGCTT